>JAIUZE010046187.1:0-49240 GCA_022085475.1 Heliosperma pusillum
AGTACCCTAAGGAGTCCACCAAAGGGTTGGCTAGTACTTAAGCTGACCATCCACTCACAAAATAGGCAGAAAAGTCATGCCCCAGCCTGGATATAAACCCACCAAGCCGGGAACACAAAGGCTATTAAGCCGTGAACATACACTCGTCAAAGACTATAATGACCTATCTATGACAATGACCGAAGATATTTACTTAGGACCTCGTCCTAAGTGAATACTTTAGCCAACTTAACAATAAGAAGGGCAAAAAGTCCAAACTTGTACACACAAATGATCACAACCTCTCTTATGGAAGGCTACACACGAGTATAATCAAATGATAATACAACATTATAAAACAACATGGCCAAGGCATCTAATTTCCAATATATAAATTATAAATATTTAAGCATCATTTTATAATATTCATTATCAACCAAAGTCATCCAAACTTACCCCAAAGACAAATCCCCGACCCAAGTCCCGCGACGGGTCATTGGTCAAATCAGGGCTGACCGGTTTAAACCTAATTTGACCACACTCATTCGGTCATATTGGCCCAGCTCAGAGTCTTGACTCATTTTGACTCAAATCACACAATTCAACATAATACAATTCATGTGAAAATTATCAACATAAGGAAAAATTATTCCAACTTATAAGCTAACCCATTTCCAACAATTTCTCATAATAATAAAAATTACTAATACACCAAAATATCAACATGTTCAATTGTACAAATGACAAACACAAAGCATCAAACAAAGGCTCAAACACACTACCCGAACAACGGCCAAACCCGGCCACACACACGCCACATACAAGGCACACACACACCACATACACGGCCTGCCTGGCAGCACTCACGGCCTGCCAGGTCAGTCCCCTTTACTCCCTCTTTTCTTTTATCCAAAATCGTTCCAATATCATCCCAATATCGTCACAAGCAACATACAACCATTACCAATTCATTTCACAATCAAACATATGAGATAAACTACAAAATTAATAAACTTTAACAATGATAATTCATGTGATATAAAACTTAACATATTACTACTCAAATAACATCCAACACATAACAACTGTGACATTATATCGTCGAGTAACTCGGAATAGTTACCTTAAACTAGAAAAAACAAAAGTAACCCTTGAGAAAACCTTAAAAACAGTAGCTACCCATCATCCTCTACTATATATGAGTCTCCTAAGTCGTCTTCATGATCTTCACCTATTTAAAACAACAAAAACACAACAATTATCACATAAACCGAAATTATACCCAAAAATAAGCTTAAATCGAAATTAGGGAAACTGGAATTAAAACATACTAGGATGTAGATCTTGAAGAGAGGATTACGAATATATAAATTTTGCGAAAATCGGACTAGAAACGAAGAAGTTATGCTGAAATTACGATTGTAAGTTTATTTGATTTTTTTGTTGATTTTTGATGTTGGTAGAACAAATTGGGGAAAATGAAAATGGAACCTAAGGGAGAGGGAAAGGCTGGCTGGCTGCCATAAGGGTCATGGGGTATTGTGTTTTTTTTTACTCGGTTTTGGTTCGATTTGACGGGAACTCGAATTATTCGTCAAACGCAATTTCCGACAACGCTAAAGTTTTTAAACACAAGTTTACTAGAATTTTAAGTACTCCTATGCCTAATATCCTAACTCATTTACCCAACGACCGTAAGAAATGGAAAATCCCATTTTTACGACTTTTCTTTGAAATACTCTTTTATTAAAGAAAAAGGTTTAAATATAGGTTAAATTACTTTTAAACATTTCCAAACTATCAAAAATAATTATATTACTTCAAAATAAAATAAAATTATATTTTGTCGAATTATTATTATTTCAATTAAATTAATATTAAATTAAAGTTGATTTAAAATATTATTTTTAAAATATAATAACGGTCCAAATTTACGGGGTGTTACAATCATCCCTCCTTTTAAAAATTTTCGTCCCCGAAACTTAGAAGAAAGAATCATTGTATATATATAAGTCTATCTTTTAAAATCAAATAAATAAAATTTTCAAGATATGAACGTATGAAAATATAAGTGTCCTTTCAATGGAACGGAGATACTTTTGTCGATCACTCAAGAACATCAATATTCGAATTCAAAGATATAAAAAAAAATACATTTTTACACCAACAAATGATAAAACTAATTATCAGACGTCTCCAATAACAAGCTTTAATACTCATTGACGTTAAAACCAGTGAAAAACATTAAAATATTTTCAAAACCTTTAGTTCAAAATTTTTATAATAAGGGTAATAACTCCACTAGCTATAACTAAATTCTAACTACGGTTTCTAAACACTAAGCAAGGACTATTAACGCGGAGAATACGTAAGAAAAAGGAATAACCTCACGAGAAGAGTTCGGGATATTTAGCTAACATAGAAGATTCAGGCTCCCAAGTTTTTTCTTCGACATTTCCACAACGCCAGAGGACACGAACTAGGGGCACAACTTTGCTCCTAAGTTGCTTGTTTGCCCTTTCGAGGATCCGGATCGGCCTTTCTTCCAAAGTCAAGCTAGGCTCTAAATCTAGAATTTCCTCTTGAATGACATGGCTCGGATCACTAATGTACTTCCTTAACTGAGATACATGGAAGACATGATGAACCTTGCTCAAATTCGGAGGCAACTCCAAACGGTAAGCAACGGAACCAATCTTTTCAAGCACACGGAATGGACCAATATATTTGGGACTTAGCTTCCCTTTTACACCAAACCGTTTAACCCCTTTCATAGGTGATACCTTGAGGAATACTCGATCATCAACTTCAAAGGCAAGTGGTCGACGACGGATATCGGCATAAGATTTCTGTCGGTCTTGAGCGGATTTCATGCGCTCTCTCATGATCTGAACCTGATTGACGGTCTCAGTCACCAAATCGGGTCCTAACACATGAGCATTTTGGACTTGATCCCAACAGACAGGAGTACGACACTTCCTACCATACAAAGCTTCATAAGGTGACATTTTAATAGAGGCTTGATATCTATTGTTGTAGGAGAATTCAACAAGAGGTAAACATTTCTCCCAAGAAGTATGAAAATCTAAGGCACAAGCTCAGAGAAGATCCTCTAATGTCTGGATAGTCCTCTCAGTCTGTCCGTCTGTAGCGGCATGAAAAGCTGTACTCATTAGTAGCTTACTACCCATGGCTTCTTGTAAAGCAGTCCAGAAACGAGAACAGAATCTAGGGTCTCGGTCTGAAACTATATCTTTAGGAACTCCATGGTAGCGTACTATCTCTTTCACATAGGCACCAGCTAGAACATTTAAATTCCATGTTTCCTTGATCGGTATAAATCTAGCACATTTGGTCAGTCGATCTACAACTACCCAAACAACATCCTTTCCACCAGTAGTTCTAGGTAAAGCCATCACAAAGTCCATGGCTATGGACTCCCATTTCAAAAGAGGAATATCCAAAGGTTGTAGCAAACCTCCGGGTTTCTGATGCTCAATTTTCACTTTCTGGCAGGTAAGACATTTGCTAACATAATCTTAAACATCAATCTTCATTCTAGGCCACCAAAATTGTAATCTCAAGTCTTTATACATCTTGTCACCACCAGGATGAATAGAATAAGGAGAAAGGTGAGCCTCAACAAGGATCCTCTTTCTCAACTCAGCTACATTCGGAACATACATCCTACCATGGTAACGCAGATATCCATCACTATCCACCACACAATCCTTAGCTTGCCCAAGCTGAATTTTTGCTTGAATGGATTTGAAAGTAGCATCTTCAGGTAGGCAAGTACGGATCTCACGGTAAAAGTCAGGTTCTGCACTCAAGGCACTAAGATGATCAAAGCCCTTCTCAACCAGGCTTATCCCTAACTTTTGAAATTTTACGATAAATTCATGAGGTAATTCACGGATAGTGTTCAAAGAGTGACAAGTCTTTCTACTCAAAGCATCGGCCACCACATTTGCTTTCCCTTCATGATAAATTAATTCAGCATCATAATCATTCACTAACTCTAGCCATCTTCTTTGCCTCATATTCAACTCTTTCTGGGTAAAAATACACTTCAAACTTTTATGGTCGGTATAAATTCGGCAATGAACTCCAATAAGGTAATGTCTCCATGTCTTCAAGGCATGCACCACCGCAGCTAACTCAAGATCATGAGTCGGATAATTCACCTCGTGAACTCTCAGCTGTCGAGAGGCATAAGCAATAACCTTTCGATTTTGCATTAAGACACAACCTATACCATATTTTGAAGCATCACAATAAACATCATAGTCCACACCATCCTCAGGTAAGGTCAACACTGGAGCAGTAGTCAACCTAGTTTTCAATTCCAGGAAAGCATTCTCACATTCATCGGTCCACACAAACTTAGACTCCTTCTTCAACAATTGAGTCATCGGTCTAGCTATCTTAGAAAAATCTTTCACAAATCGACGGTAATAACCCCCCAAACCAAGGAAACTTCGAATCTCAGTCACATTTTTCGGACTCTTCCAATCAACAACGGCTTCAATTTTGGCAGGATCTACCATAATACCATCTTTGGATATGACATGTCCAAGAAAAGCTACTTGATGCAACCAAAATTCACATTTAGAGAACTTAGCAAACCACTTTTGACGACGAAGAATGTCTAAAATGATACGGAGATCTTTAACATGATCTTCATCATTCTTTGAGAAAATTAAGATATCATCAATGAATACCACAACACATTTATCGAGGTACTCACTAAAGGTACGATTCATTTGATCCATGAAGATAGCAGGAGCATTAGTCAATCCGAAAGGCATCACTTTAAATCCGAAATGTCCATATCTCGTGCTGAAAGCAGTCTTAGGAATATCGGATTCACGAACTGGAATTTGATGATAACCCGATCTAAGATCAATCTTGGAAAAAGTAGAAGCACCACGTAATTGGTCAAAGAGATCATCAATTCGTGGAAGATGATATTTGTTCTTGACTGTCACACGATTAAGTTCACGATAATCGATACAAAGTCGCATAGAACCATCCTTTTTCTTCACAAAGAGAACGGGAGAACCCCAAGGAGAAGCACTAGGCCTAATAAAGCCTTTCTCAATCAAGTCATCAAGTTGCATTCTTAACTCTTTCAATTCGGAAGGAGCCATCTTACAAAAGAAGACATTGGCTTACTTAACAAAGACTTACTTAACAAATAGCAATCACAAAGAGACTACAACATAAAGTCCTAAATCTACCCATCCTACCCATCTCTCAAGTTTATTATTTCAAGGTCAAGTTATTTATAGTAGGGTGCACCAACGTGCGTTGGGAGCAAATAAGCTCTGATACCAACTGTGACACCCTCAAAAATCGCGGAAAAATTAAACACGTAATTTCTAAATAAAAACTGCATGGATATGTTTGTAATAGGTTCATTTGAGTAAAAACCTGTAATTTTTAAAACCTGAACCTGTTATAAAGATATCCTAATAGAAGGTGTCAGAACATGCAAGGTCTAAATAAACTTATTTACATAACCATCGCTATAAATAGCGGAGAACAAAATGATACAAAACAAATGTACAGAGGGAGACATATGTCTCTAAAAGTGTGACATACATGTCACTACAAAATGGGAACCAATCTAAGTTCCAAGGTTACTTTGCTCGCTAGCTCGTCCGTGTACCCCATATAAGCCTCACCTACCTGTCAATCGCATTTTATACAAACACGAAAGCCACAGTCAGTGGGGAGTAACTCCGAGTTCTCCCAGCCACGAAATGTCATGTTAATATAACATGAAAGCATATAAATATGAGCAAATATAATACATAGCCCATTTAAAGGTTAAACCATCAAGCTTTTCATGTGAAATTCAATATAAATAACATATAGTCCTAGTATGTGAATACTAGACCAACTCAAGCTACACTATCATGTGAGTCACATATCATACGGGAATCCAAACTCTATCAACCATAGCCGGCTTGCATCTCACCTTCTATGTTTCATAGAATCATCAAACAAGAAAGGGCAATATATCTAGAGACAGGCATAAGTTCCTAGTAGAGTCAATAGTCACTTTGTAACTCGAGTCTATACCACGAGGTAGGGAAGCTAGTATTTTAGCTCAGAGGTTACATTTAAAACATGGCCAAGATACAACTCAACCCTAATCCTAGACTGCGCAGACCTAGAGAAATGCGGATAACACCACCGCACCCAAGACTCATGATAAAACCACATGAGTACCCTAAGGAGTCCACCAAAGGGTTGGCTAGTACTTAAGCTGACCATCCACTCACAAAATAGGCAGAAAAGTCATGCCCCAGCTTGGATATAACCCCACCAAGCCGGGAACACAAAGGCTATTAAGCCGTGAACATACACTCGTCAAAGACTATAATGACCTATCTATGACAATGACCGAAGATATTTACTTAGGACCTCGTCCCAAGTGAATACTTTAGCCAACTTAACAATAAGAAGGGCAAAAAGTCCAAACTTGTACACACAAATGATCACAACCTCGCTTATGGAAGGCTACACACGAGTATAATCAAATGATAATACAACATTACAAAACAACATGGCCAAGGCATCTAATTTCCAATATATAAATTATAAATATTTAAGCATCATTTTATAATATTCATTATCAACCAAAGTCATCCAAACTTACCCCAAAGACAAATCCCCGACCCAAGTCCCGCGACGGGTCATTGGTCAAATCAGGGCTGACTGGTTTAAACCTAATTTGACCAAACTCATTCGGTCATATTGGCCCAGCTCAGAGTCTTGACTCATTTTGACTCAAATCACACAATTCAACATAATACAATTCATGTGAAAATTATCAACATAAGGAAAAATATTCCAACTTATAAGCTAACCCATTTCCAACAATTTCTCATAATAATAAAAATTACTAATACACCAAAATATTAACATGTTCAATTGTACAAATGACAAACACAAAGCATCAAACAAAGGCACAAACACACAACCCGAACAACGGCCAAACCCGGCCACACACACGCCACACACAAGGCACACACACACCACATACACGGCCTGCCTGGCAGCACTCACGGCCTGCCTGGTCAGTCCCCTTTACTCCCTCTTTTCTTTCATCCAAAATCGTTCCAATATCATCCCAATATCGTCACAAACAACATACAACCATTACCAATTCATTTCACAATCAAACATATGAGATAAACTACAAAATTAATAAAATTTAACAATGATAATTCATGTGGTATAAAACTTAACATATTACTACTCAAATAACATCCAACACATAACAACTGTGACATTATATCGTCGAGTAACTCGGAATAGTTACCTTAAGCTAGAAAAACGAAAGTAACCCTTGAGAAAACCCTAAAAACCGCGACTACCCTTCGTCCTCTACTATATATGAGTCTCCTAAGTCGTCTTCATGATTTTCACCTATTTAAAACAACAAAAACACAACAATTATCACATAAACCGAAATTATACCCAAAAATAAGCTTAAATCGAAATTAGGGAAACTGGAATTAAAACATACTAGGATGTAGATCTTGCAGAGAGGATTCCGAATATATAAATTTTGCGAAAATCGGACTAGAAACGAAGAAGTTATGCTGAAATTACGATTGTAAGTTTATTTGATTTTTTTTTTGTTGATTTTTGATGTTGGTAGAACAAATTGGGGAAAATGAAAATGGAACCTAAGGGAGAGGGGAAGGCTGGCTGGCTGCCATAAGGGTCATGGGGTATTGGGTCTATTTTTTTTTTACTCGGTTTTGGTTCGATTTGACGGGAATTCGAATTATTCGTCAAACGCGATTTCCGACACCGCTAAAGTTTTTAAACACAAGTTTACTAGAATTTTAAGTACTCCTATGCCTAATATCCTAACTCATTTACCCAACGACCGTAAGAAATGGAAAATCCCATTTTTACGACTTTTCTTTGAAATACTCTTTTATTAAAGAAAAAGGTTTAAATATAGTTTAAATTACTTTTAAAAATTTCCAAACTATCAAAAATAATTATATTACTTCAAAATAAAATAAAATTATATTTTGTCGAATTATTATTATTTCAATTAAATTAATATTAAATTAAAGTTGATTTAAAATATTATTTTTAAAATATAATAACGGTCCAAATTTACGGGGTGTTACAGTCTAGGTACGGGGTTGTCTGGGGACGGTAGGGTCGATATAACCAGGGTGAGTACGATATTCTAGCGAGGATAGGCGATCAAAACATGAGCGAACATGGTTGGCCTGAGCTGTGAGGCAGGTATCGAAGTTGAGAACCTTCATTGATAAGGCTTTATTAGCTTCCAAAACAGTAGCCACATCCTCACGAATACCCCTGCCATCTCTGTAGAGTGCTCCACCCTGACTGGCCAAATTGTCCAGCCTTCAGCCATGGCGAAACACCTCATCACGCATGATGACCACACTCCGTTCGAGCGCCTTGACACGATCCTCTACCCATTCATCCATGCCCCAAGCTCTGGTGAACCAGCTCTAATAGCAGCAGGACCCCCATGGCCCATACTCGAGATAATGCCTGACAGAACAACTGCTTGGGCTTCAAATTTTGCATAGATACTCGCCAAAAACGAGTTCATTTGTTCACTAATGTCCACTGTCGCACCAGACCCAACAATAACCCCATCCGATGTTCTTTTAACCTTCATTCCCTTCGCTGTAAACACAAAATCAGGCCCAACAGCTCCAATGTTCATCAGCTTCAAATACTTGTCCCCCGTCTCATCCCTCGTCAAAACCCTATAACTTTCAGGGTCCACAACCTGCTTTACATCCAACAGGCGAGAGATCCACATCCTATATGGCATGTCAGCCGTAGAGGACAGTTTCTCTTTAGTAATTGTTACACTAGAGTGAACTATCCTATGAAAAACAAGACGAGGAAGATTTATTTTTCTACCCTCAAGCCAAGAATGAACAATGAGCATCTCATAACTCGAGACCTTATCCCTACCGCCCCTCCACGGTACAACCGTGTTCCATAAAAAATTGAAAAGGAGTTTCATCTTAGGTTGAAAATAATCAGCCAACACATAACTCGATCCTGTAGCATTAATATTGAAATATTGCTTAATCTCAAGCTTGACCGCATCGGTCAGCTCACCCCATTCTGCACTTGGATTAATTACCATCCCATCATTAGGGACGGAAAACAGAGTATAAAATTCGGCAATGATGGCGGTTATAGCACGACCATTAACCATCGCGTGCAAACTACCATCACGAAAGGAAACTGAAGCAAAGAACTGAATTACCTCAATCGGATATACCGGACCAGAGAACTGACATGCATCTTCCCATTCTTGAAAGTTCAAGAAATAGGCAAAGAAACGAAGAGCGTCCATCTGTCCATACCATGTCTTCAGATAATACCGACCTACATGTTTCCCGTACTTGGAGACTCGGTGGACAAGAGTTCGCTCCTTTTTGGTGAGACGGAGTTTATCGAGCCCTTGTGCCGTGGCATGGTCCATGTATTCCCGAAACATGGTACACCTTACCCCCTCGCGAACCACCACCTATTTCACTTCTACCACCGGAACCTCCTCCTCCACCGCCTTGTTCTTCCCCTTGTCGAGTTTTCGACGTTTCCCCACAGTACTCTGTTTCCCATGGTTATAGTCAGGGGTTAATGGGTGTCTGGTTTTTTTGGGTTAGAGAAGGGATGGCTGATTCTGGTTGATTTTGTGGTGGAGAGAAATGGTTTCTTGAACGGGTGGAAGGGGTGGTTTCTCGGTTTGATGGTTTTGGCGCCATTGATGCTTGAAGTGAGAGTTTGAGTGGGTTGAGTGTTTGAGGAGTTTTAGGGAAGTGGGAGTAATGCTGGTAATTTGAGAGGAGTGAATAGGTATTTATTGGAGTTGTATATTGTTGGCTTTTGGGGTAAAGAGAGGTGAAGGGGCTGGCGGTAATTATTATGATAGGTTTTTTTTTTTTTTTTTTTTGTTATGGTAAGGGAATCTTAGGTAATATGGTAAAAGATAGGTTAGGTATATTTTGTATATTTTGAGATTTGAATGGGTAGAATTACTTGGAAATATATAGACATAATATATTTACTTACCAAACTAATTTTCACTTGAGATATAGTATGAGATTTTGACGTAAATACACTTCCAGCGGAAAATACCGATACAGTCGTATAATCTCATATATTCTAGCTAATCATAGAAATTAAATATTTATGACAAGTTTAGATACTACCAATTAAATCAATTTCCAACCGCAAAGTCTCAAAACGTTCTCTAGCTAATGCTTTGGTTAAAATATCTCCCCATTGTTATTTCGAACTACAAAATTCAAGTCTTATGTTCCCCTTTTCTACTGGGTCCCTAAGAAAGTGATGTCTAATTTCTAGGTGTTTTGTGCGCGAGTGTTGCGCGGGATTTTTAGAAATAATAATTTCACTCGTATTATCACATAAAATAGGAACACATCCAACATTCAGACCATAATCAGATAATTGTTGCTTAAGCCAAAGTAATTGAGAACATACCAAGGCTGCATCAATATATTCAGCTTCTGGAGTAGAAAAGGCAACTGAATTTTGTTTCTTTGACCCCCATGAGATTATACATGGTCCAACAAATGTAGCTATGCTAGATGTACTTTTTCTGTTAAGTGAACAATCTGTATAATCTGCATCTGAATACCTTATGAGATCGAAATTATATTCCAGAGGGTACCATAGATATAATTTAGATGTATCAATTACATACCTCAAAATTCTCTTAATTGCAACCATATGTGATTCTTTAGGGAACGATTGAAAATGAGTACAAACACACACAGTAAACATAATATGTGGTCTACTTGCAGTTAAATAGAGAAGTGAGCCAATCATATCTCGATAAGTTGTCTCATCGACAGACTTACCATCTTCATCTTTTGTTAGTTTCTTATCCGTGACCTAAGAGTGGCCATAGGATGAGAATTCTCCATTACAAACTTTCTGATTAGCTCTTTGATTTATTTTTGTTGGTGCATCATTATACCTTCTTTTGTTTGTTGGATTTGTGATCCAAGGAAGAACTTGAGTTCTTCCATCATGCTCATCTCAAATTCTGAGGTCATCAACTCTGAAAAACAATCCCAGAATTTATTATTAGTTGAACCGAAAATAATATCATCTACGTAAATTTCTACAACTAATATATCTGACCCCTTGGATTTCAGGAATAAGGTTCTATCGACAGATCCTCTTTTAAAATCCCTTTGAAGTAAATTTTTTGACAATCTGTCGAACCAAGCCCTTGGTGCTTGTTTCAAACCATATAACGCTTTATCTAGTTTAAAAACATGGTTTTGAAACTTGCTGTCCAAGAATCCGGGGGGTTGCTCAACAAATACTTCTTCTTCCAAATATCCGTTAAGAAACGCGGTCTTAATGTCCATTTGAAATAATTTAAGTCCTTTGTGAGCTGCAAATGCTATTAAAAATCTAATAGCTTCAAATCGAGCTACGGGAGCGAAGGTTTCATCATAGTTAATCCCTTCTTGTTGATTGTATCCTTGAACAACCAATCTTGTTTTGTTTCGCACAGTAACTCCCGTATCATCCATCTTATTTCTGAACACCCATCTAGTGCCAATAACTGATCGTTCATTTGGTTTAGGAACTAAGTGCCAAACTTTATTCCTCTCAAATTGTTGTAAAATCTTCTTGCTTGGCAACAATCCAGTGTGATTGAGTGAGGGCTTCCTTGATGTTCTTTGGTTCAATAGTAGAAAGGAAGGAATAAAAGGAGAAAAATTTGTTCAACGATCTACATGTTTGAACACCCTTTCGTAAATTTCTAATAATCGAATACATAGGATGCGAATCTTTATATTTACATTTGGTAGAAGTCTGAGGCACTTTATTACAGTGTGAGGTAGAACCTTCAAATGTTTCGGAATCAGGGGTTGTTCCCCCTGAATTCAATCTCAAGGTTGTAGGTGAATCAGGTATAACTCTGGATTCACTATTCTGATTTGAATTCAAGGTTATAACTTCATCAACTATAACTTTGGGACTTAATTCCTTGTTTTGAGAGGAAGTTACAGTATCATCAACTATAACGTCACTCTTTCTATTATTATTTGAAGGAGTTTTAAACTCATCATTTGTGCTTCCGATCTCCTTTTCTTCTTCATCCAAGTCTGGAGGATCATCTTTACACAATTGAAAATCAGGTTCATTTTCATCTTCATCATCATCATGTATAGACTTATCAAAAGAATCATTTTCGTCAAATATAACATGAGTACTTTCTTCGATGCATAATGTTCTTTTCTTAAAAACGTTTTACGCCTTACTATGATCAGAGTAGCCAATAAAAATAGTCTCATCACTCCTAGGGTCAAACTTGCTTAACCTATTTTTGCCATTGTTATGAACAAAGCATTTACTCCCAAAGCATCGCAAATGGGATATATTAGGTTTTCGACCTCTGAGGAGTTCATAAGGGGAATTCTTTAAAATATGTCTGATCATAGCACGATTATGTATATAGCACGAAGTACTAATGACCTTAGCCCAAAAATTACGAGGTAGACCATTACATAAGAGCATTGTTCGAACCATATCCTCGAGAGTTCTATTCATACGTTCAACGACACCATTTTGTTGTGGGGTTCGTGGTGCATAAAAGTTATGTCCTTCACCATTAACCCTACAATATTCTATAAAAGCTTGATTATCAAATTCGGTGCCACGATCCGTACTGACAACACCAAAATGTGTCGTGTTTAGTAGTATTTATTAGGTCCGTTTAATATACTTTTTACGGGTCGTTAGGATCGTTTTATGCTAACCTTAGTCCTTGTAATTATGTTGTTATTTAGTATTTTAAGTCAAATTTTAGAGTCAAGCTCGGAAGTCAACAAAAGTCAAAGTCAAACCCGAGACCCGAGACCAAACCCGACAATTGGTGTGGGCTAGGAGCAAATTATCAATGCATGAAAAGCAAGTCCAAAGGGTCAATGGAAGTCAAGGCGAGACTAGCATTCAAAGGGGTCAACGAAAGTCAAGGCCAGCAACCAAGAGTAAAACCTGGCAGCATCAAACGTTGCCAGTGCGCCTGAACGCTGCCGGTGTCCCACGACGCTGCCAGCGTCCTGGCATGAGACAGGTGTTCCTTCATTCTCCGTCTTGTCATTTTGAGGCCCATTTCTCGAAGGCCCTAGGTTTTCGGACCAAGGGTATATAAGAGCCAAATTTTAGAGAGAGAGAGAGAGAGAGGAATGCCCTACATTCCATAATTTCCATAACATTCCACATTAGAATTCTCTCATTTTGGTTCTTTATTTTTGCTTGTAATTTTAGTTGAACTTTATTTTTGGGTTGTAATTCTTGGATTATGGGTAGCTAATCTTCCATTTCTTAGTGTTATTGGAACAAGTTTTCATCTTTTAGCATTGTAAGACTCTTGAACCTCTTTCTCTTTAGTTAATATCATTTTCTCATGTTTATTTTCCATTGCTGAATGAATTATTGTTGAAACTAACCATCTTAGCAATTGTTTGTTTAATTAATGCTTTGTTTAGATAAATTTGGTTAATTTGTCTTGATATTGTTGAAGCAACCTTGAAAGATTGCAACTTTGGTTTAAAAGTTGGAATCTTTTGAGTGGAATTTGGTTTATTGTGTGATTAGAACATGGTTTAATGTTTTATTACATGATTCTAGCTTGTTTCTTTGGTTTTGTTCTTAAAGCTTGCATCTTTGATTTGGGCTCATGTTTTAATGGGTGTAAATAGGGTTGTAAAGGGTCAATCTTGGTTGGTTTAATCCTTGTTGGCTAATTTCTTAGAAACTTGTATTAGATAACTAGAGAAGAGAGGAAATGAAGAGTGTTTACTTTGCTAATTGTTGGGAACTTGGGAAAATTACACTAAGTTAGTTTCTCTTTATTTGAATCTTTGAATCTTTAGTATTTATTGGTTATTTTAGACTAGTTAATGAATTTCTCCAATCAAACTCTCTCCATATGTGTTATCCTACATGTTTTTGCCATTGTTAATATCATAGTTTGTAATTAATTTAAGTTTGTGTCTTAATTAGTGTCTTAATTTGTGATTAGAGTAATTAATTAGTAATTAGTTTTGTTAATTGGTTTTTAGCAAGAGTCTAGATTTATTAATTTAGTTAGTACCGCCTTCTCTTGGGTTCGACCCTATTCTTACCATTTAGTACCTTTATTTAAGATAGTTTGTGTTTGTTTAGGAGATATAAATTGTTATTTGATCGTAGCTAATTAGCGGATTAAACGACACGTGAAACTAGGCTCGTCAAATTTGGCGCCGTTGCCGGGGAGAAGGGAATATAACTTCAGTGATGATATCTAGCTGATGGAGCGTATAACGCACTGCCTCCATCGGGTGTGGAGTGTATAACGCACTGCCTCCACGGTATTATGTATGGCGTATAACCACTGCCCATATGTCTAAGACCTGGCCACACCCTCGATGCATTAACTGTACATCGAACGACACTCGGGGACCAGAGCTTATAAAGAACTGCCTCTGATACCCCCCTGAACATAGACCATAAAACCCAATTCCCGAAGGGTAGCTGTGACACCCTCAAATTTGCGGAAAGAAAAAAAATTAATTTAAATAAATAACAAAGGGTGTCATAAATAAAAAGGTTCATTACAAAAGAAAATTTATATTATACATAAGAATTATACAAGACAGGAGACATATCTCCCGTATAAATACGGAAATAAAAAGAGTGTATAATAATATACAATCTAAGAACCGAATATAGGTCCAAGGTAAATACTTCGCTCGCTAGCTCGTCAATGTACCCAAAGTATGCATCACCACCTGTTCGACCGCATTAAATATAAACACGGAAGCCACAGTCAGTGGGGAGTAACTCCGAGTTCTCCCAGCCACGAAATGTCGAGTTTAATAAAACATGAATAACATAAAAGCAATGTATATGGAAAATACAAAACCTTAACATGTATGATATGCTTTTCATGTTATGAAACAGATAACTAACAAATAACCTAGCATGTGAAAGCTATCATGTGAAACCGATAATAAACTATAACTCGAGGTAGGGAAGCTGGTATGCTAGCTCAGAGGTTCCTCTCAGAAACATGGCCATGATACACTCAAACCCTAATCAACACGTAATCATGTGAATCAGTTAACAATCGGTAATCCAAACTCTATCAATCCTAGCCGGCTTGCATCTCACCTTCTAAACTCATAGAATCATACAAACATGAAAGACCAATACTTCTACAAACAGGCATAAGTTCTTAGGACCGTCAATAGAAGACTTCTGACTGTAACTCGAGTCTATACCACGAGGTAGGATATACTTAAATATTTAGGCTCAGCGGTCACTCAGTAACATGGCCCAAATACCAAGCACACATCTAGGCTCAGCGGTTACACTAATAACATGGCCCAGATCCAAAGCACATATCTTAGCTCAGAGGTTCCCTCTCAACATGTCCAAGATACGACTCAACCCTAAACCTAGACTGCGCAGACCTAGAGAAATGCGAAGATCCATCGCATCCAAGACCCATGATACAATCACATGAGTACCCCTAAGAAGATCCATCAAAGGGTTGGCTAGTACTAAAGCTGGCTCCATTTCCCAAAGTGGAAACCATGGCAGCCATGCCCCGACTTGAAGATCCATCAAGCCGGGAACACAAAAGCTATCAAGCGGCAAACTCCATATGCTCGTTAAAGATAGTACGGGCCTATCAATGTCATGGTCCAAGATACTCATTAAATTAGAATGGTCAAGACGCCTATACTCAAATTCTCTATGGGTACTAGTCAACGCGACACCAACCATATAATAAACAGTCACAGGAAAACTTCCTATCATGTGACTAATTGCATATAAATCATATTCAAATATCATATCGCCTCATATCTACTAAGGCTAATTCATAATTAAATAAAACCTTACTTGAAGACAAATCCCCGACCCGAGTCCCGCGACGGGTCATCAGTCAAAACGGGGCTGACTAGATCTTAGTTTGACCAAACCCGTTTGGTCAAACCGGCTAGAAACAGAGTCTTAGTCATCTCGGTTTGAACAAGAATAATCATATTCAATTCATGTTATTTATTCCAACCTCTAACATGTGAATAATTAAAATTATACAAAAACCCGCTTGACTTAAGGATATCAAATTAAACTACGGTCTCGTATTATAATTTCTAACATGTGAGAAATAATAATTTTATGAAAAACCTTTTTAATTAAATATTTTACTTATTAATATTTCCCACTTGCTAAATATTACAAAACACGATAAATTAACATTTAACTCAAAAACCGTCACAAGTCCCAAAGTGGGACCCACGGCTGATTTGGGCCAACTTGACACGGGCCTGGACTGGGCCCCACGGCTGGTTTGGGCCTGTTTTGGGCTGTTTTTAACGACTTTACTAAAACCGTTTCCTAATATTTCCCGCATGCTTTAACTTAATTAAAACCCGTCAAAACAACAACATAACAATCAAACATCGACACAACCCAAAGACCAAAACCCGGACCCACCATGGACCGACCCAGACCGGCCTGGACCGGGCCTGAACCGGCCTGGTTTGGGTCCGGTTTCCAGCCACCCTCACACGGTTCCACACTACAAACAACACCCAATATTTCTAACATGTTTTAATTAACAACATCCATTTTAAACAACCAATTCATCCATCAGGCATACCAAAAATCATGATTATGAACAATCATCAAATATGTCAAGAACACTAAACAAAAACCAAAGAAACAAAAGCTATGTAACATATATTCGTCGAGTAACTCGGAATCGTTACCTTAGCTAGTAAAATCAATTAGCACCAAAATAAGAAGTAAAGAAAAATAAGAACCCGTCTTCTAATCTTCTCCTAAAATATACGAGTCACCAAACTCGTCTTCAAAATCTTCCCCTATAAGAAATGACAAGAAAAACATTATTAGAATTAAAACTTGATTTTCCATAATTAAAGTGTTGAAAACGATTTTGTCGGATTTGAAATAAACCGTACGTGAAGATGGAGAGCGAAGAGGAGATTCTAGAAATATAAGTTAGGACGGATTTAATTAAGAAATGAAGGTTTTATGATGATTTTGCTCAAGAACGACGAAGAACAAATGAAGAACGACGAAGAACGAATGAAGAACGATGAAGAACGATTAATTAGATCTTAATTTGATTGATTGTTAAATGAAAAGTTGTTGGTGAGTAATGAAAAGAAAGAAAATATCAAGGCTTAAGAGGGGAAAAAGAGACGTGTGAAATGGAGAGGAATCGGGTCTGTTTTTACGCGATTTGCGGAGTTTAAGTTGACAGACCGATAAAGTTACAAATATCTTAGATATTTTTATTAGTTTAATCATATTAATTAAAAGATCTAATATGAGTGGAAAAAAAGTGACATGGGGCGTATGACTCATGTCAAAGTCGGGTTTCGGGACTTAAGTTGACCCGGGAATAGTTAAATGACGTTTGGGTTAAAACCGTAAAAGTTATTCTTTAATTCCGAATAAATTCTAAATAATTATATTAAATTATCATAAATCCAAATAAATCTTAATAAAAATAAATTAAAAATATTATTTTTTTAAATAAAATTTCGGTCTTCAAAAATACAAGGCGAGTCGGGAAAAAGTCAACGAAAGTCAAAGTTGACTGAAAAATCAAGAAAAGTCAAAAATGACTTAAAAGTCAAGAAAAGTTTATGACGACTTAAAAGTCAAGAAAAGTAAATGACTAAAAACGGGATTTTCATGAAATCTCTCAGAAATTCCAAATACGAACGCGGAATTTCAAAATACGACTCGAAACAATAAATTCTATTTTAAAAACTTAAGTCTGCTGAAAAGTGTTAGTAATATTTTTACTAGAAAAATTGGGTACTTTTCGGGTTGTTACAGTAGCGTTAGTTCATTCCGATAGTATATAACTGATACTATCGTCATCTATTCAACCAACAACAAACAAATGCACAGTTTTACTAACTGTACAAACCAATGCGTGAGCAACGTCACGACTCAACTCAGGAACAGTACTACTGACTGCCCAACAATGCGTGAACAACGTCATGACCCAAGCCAAGAACAGTATAACTGTCTGTCTAAAAATATAAGAATAAGAATAACCAATACTATAAGCAAACATAGTGTTATAGTCCAACTAACTATAACACCACAAATAAACAGGCACAGATGACTAAGGTTGTAGTATCTCGACCTATAACATTACACCTTAAAGGTCATGTTTATAGTTCGAGTTACCATAACACCATACACAAAAGCATATAACATCCAATATTATAATGCCTCCTACTATTGCCTTCACTTAACCCTAGTGAAGTTACAGTAACCCCAGCTATAACCTTAGTTAAGCATGTCAGGTTATAGTATCATCAGCTATAACCTTCACTTAACTCCAGCAGAGTTATAGTATATCCAGCTATAACATTAAGAAGCGTGTCAGGTTATAGTACCATCAACTATAACCTTCACATAACTTTAGTAAAGTCATAGTGCCTTCAGCTATAACCTTCACTCAACTTCAGTGAAGTTATAGTAACTTCAGTTATAACCTTCACTCAACTTTAGTGAAGTTATAGCACTTCAACTATAACCTTTGTTAAGCGTGTCAGGTTATAGTATCATCAACTATAACCTTCACTTAACTTCATCAAGGTTGTAGTACCTTCAGCTATAACCTTCACTCAACATTAGTGAAGTTATAGCACTTCAAGCTATAACCTTATACGTGCGAAGTTATAGTATCATCAACTATAAATCTCTTCCGTCATGTCTTAGTCCTCTATAACACCATCACCGAGGGGTTGACTCCACGGTACAAACCGCCATGTCACCACAACGAGTCTTGTTATAGTACACCGCACCGTAAGGTCACTTTCAAGGTTATAGCTCAAATAGGTATAACTAGGGTAGCTTACATGCAATGTTATAGTTTAATAAGCTATAACCTTAATGATATAAACCAAAACCCTAATTCCTCAACATAAGAAAATCCTAGCCTCTCCCACAAGGAGGAGGCCGAAACCCTAGGCCACGGCAACCCACGGCCGCGCCACCACCAACGAAGCTATGGTTCGCGATTTGAACCCTAGTTCGCACACCAAATGAATAATTGAAAATAGAATAACAACATAAATATTAAATGCAATTAAACATGTTAATCATAGGCATAAATAACCACATAAACAATTAATCATACAATCAATCATTATATCATGTCAATAATTCACTTTTTATAAACATAATTAAAGGAAAACAACTAGTTACCTTTATAAAGCAATTAATATTGTTCTTATTCATCTTCTTTACCCATTAAATAAATAAACACTAAAGGTAGGTCTAAACTCCACACAATCGAGTCCCCTAAAAATATTTGGAATTGAATACATTGTAGAAGTAAGAGCCAGGATTGTAAATATATAATTTATATTTGATTTGGATAAAGAAAGTTGCATAACAATAGAGTCAAAGAGAGAAAATAAGAATAGAATAAGGAGAAAATAACAAATAGAATGAGCAACCTACTTGCTAGGTTAGGTTTTCAATTTATAAGAGAATTTAAGTGGGCTTTTGACCCATTAACTCACACGATGGATTATCCAATTACAAATCGGATTTAGTATAATGAAAACGCTCAAAGAACTTGTATAGGAGACTTAAAAATTATATTTAAATAATCAAATGGTGCGCGGACATTTAACCCATCCAAATTAGATAAAAATGGAAAATAACAAAATGGAGGTTAAACGTTAAATACGAATTAAATAATTAAACTCGAAAAATAATTAATTTAATAAATAAATTTCCGAATAAAATTATTATAAACACGGGGTGTTACAGTATATCAATTATTATGTTAAGTTTCAGATAAGGCACACGAAAAATTGTTATTTAGTGCTTGATCATGTATCTATATTGGTTATTTCCATATGTACTAGTTTTAAACCCGTGCAAAATTGCACGGGTATGTCGTGTTTGTATGTTATCGCCGCTTAAGTTAACTGTATGGATGGAGAATATTGATATTAATAATGTAAATAGCAAAGAATAACGTGTTACAAAATTCAATAAACTTACATAATTATACAAATAAGTGAAACAACAACATTAAACCTACAAATATTCGAAAATTTCATGATATACAACATTAATTGTTGTATTGGATATACTCTTATTACTATAAAAAATAAGAAGTTTCAAGCCCGCTCTTCTAGTAACTCTAGAAATTGCAACATAAAGTTGTCCATGACTAAAGACCGGTCTTGGAAGGTATATGCTCACCTGGGATAAAGATTATCCTCGAATTTTATTTATTGTCATTGCAAAGCATACAACTATGAGGAATTGCCTTCTACTAAAGCGTACTGGAAATTGGCTTGAGTCCGAAGGATTTAGTGTTATTCGAGCGATGTAAACAATATCACCTTTCCGACTGCCAGTTAAAACTGTACACCTAATAACACGCGTCCTTAAATCTGTCACAATCAATCTCGTGCCATTACATAACCCGCGAGATTGGTCAATGTTCCTAAGAAACATGACCATAGCACCAACCTTCAAACGCAACTGATGATTAGGGAGACCAGAGCATCTAATACTGTTAAGGAATTCTGTGGAGTGTAGATCACGCTCACCAATAGATGTGTCGTCTTTGCTAACTTCATCAGAGCTTAGATATATTTTTCATCATTGTCAATAAGCGATAAAACATAATCGTTTACCGCATCAACAATCTCATGAGTTGGTGCAAAAATTGCCCTTTCCTGTAGATAATCAGGATTCCACAATTGGCTTTGAAGTGCTGGGTAAGTAACGTTTACTAATGAGGCGATAGGGTCGGACACGTCTTCAATGAGTACGTCAGGTGGAAATTGTAGCTCCACTTCCCAGTATTATCACCACCAGCTAAGCCATTTCCAATTTCCAAGATCCACTCTGAGAATTTGTTTATATCATCGGCATTGTTGCTTGAAATTCCAACTTGCAAACACATGTTTTTTGTCAATTTAAGAACCTGCAAAAATAAAATAAAATTTAATTTGTACGTGAACGTCAAGAATGGCGAATCATATAAAATTAAAAAGACGTATTGATAATGAAAACTAAAGACTACTGTAACAACCCGAAAAGTACCCAATTTGTCCCGTAAAATATCATAAGGATACTTTTCAGTCTGTTTAAGTTTTAAAGTGGAATTTATTGTTTCCAGTTGAATTTTGAAATTCCGAGTTCGTATTTAGAATTTTTGAGAGATTCCATGAGAATCCCGTTTTTAAGTCAACTTTGACTTTCGTTGACTTTTTCCGACTCGCCTTGTAATTTTGAAGACCGAAATTTTATTTAAAAAAATAATATTTTTAATTTATTTTTATTAAGATTTATTAAGATTTATGATAATTTAATATAATTATTTTGAATTTATTCGGAATTTAAGAATAACTTTTACGGTTTAAACCCGAGCGTCATTTAACTATTCCCGAGTCATCTAAATCCCGAAACAAACCCGAAACCCGACTTTGGCATGAGTCACACGCCCATGTCATCCTTTTTCCACTCACTTTTGGATATTTTCATTATTTTGATTAATCTAATAATAATATCTTAGATATTTATTACTTTATCGATCCGTCAACGTAAATTACGCAAATCGCTCAAAAACAGACCCGATTACTACCTAAACCACACGGCTCTCCTACCCTCTAATAGGACTTGATATTTTTCTTTCTTTTGATTACAATAACATAATATCTTGATATTTGATTTAATTAACTTAATATCTAATTAATTACAGTAATATAATTATTAAACCCGAGTCAATTCCGTAACAACAATTTCAAAACCCGACTCATTATTTCTTCTATATGTACACGGCTCACACTCCATCATTACTCACTAACAACTTTTCATTTTACAATCAATCAAATTAAGATCTAATTAACACTTTCTCTAATCGTTCTTCGTCGTTCTTGAGCGTTCTTCATCGTTCTTGAGCAAAATCGTCACAAAACATTCGTTACTTGTTCAAATCCGTCCTAACTTATATTTCTAGAAACTCCTCTTCGCTCTCCATCTTCAAGTACGGTTTATTTTCAATTCCGGCAAAATCGTTTTCAACACTTTAATTATGGAAAATCAAGTTTTTAATTCTAATAATGTTTTTCTTGTCATTTCTTATAGGGGAAGATTTTGAAGACGATTTTGGTGACTCGTATATTTTAGGAGAAGATTAGAAGACGGGTTTCTTATTTTTATTTACTTCTTATTTTGGTGCTAATTGATTTTGCTAGCTAAGGTAACAATTCCGATTTACTCGACGAATTAATGTCACAAATCTTTTGTGTTTGGTTCATCTTTTGTTTTAGTTTCACGTATTATGATTTACGGTTTTTTTAGTCGGAACCTATCCGTTAGTTTATATTTTTACCTGTTGTGATGGGGAATTTTTGAATTGTGTAGTGTTCTTTGACATATTTGGACTATTTTATTTTTAAATCATGATTTTTTGTATGGATGGCTGTTAAAATGGTTTTTTTGATAATTAAAACCGTTGGAATTTATTGGTTGTTTGAAGGGTGGTCGAACCCGTTATCATGGCTGGAAACCCATCCCAAACCAGCCCAAACCAGCCGGTTCAGGCCGGTTCAAGGCCCGTCCAGGCCGGTCTGGGATGGTCCCCGGATTTGGTCCGTTTGGTTTTGTGTCGATGTTTTGATTGTTTTGTTGTTTTGTTTTGACGGTTTTTTCATTAGTTTTAAGCATGCGGGAAATATTAAGAAACGGTTTTTAGTAAAGTCGATCAAAACAGTCCAAATCAACCCAAAACAGCCGTGGGCCCAGTCCAGGCCCATGTTAGGTCCGGCCCAAAATCAGCCCATGAGCCCTCACTTTGGGACTTGTGACGGTTTTTTTGAGTTTAGTGTTAATTTATCGTGTTTTGTAATATTTAGCAAGTGGGAAATGTTAATAAGTAAAATATTTAATTAAAAAGGTTTTTCATAAAATTATTATTTCTCACATGTTAGAAATTATAATACGAGATCGTAGTTTAATTTTAAATCCTTTAAGTCAAACGGGTTTTGGAATGATAGAATAATTCACATGTTAGAAGTTAATAAAATAACATGTAATGAATATGTTGATTTTTATGTCTAAGTTTATGTGGTAAAGACTCTGTTTCTAGCCGGTTTGACCAAACGGGTTTGGTCAAACTAAGATCTAGTCAGCCCCCGTTTTGACTGATGACCCGTCGCGGGACTCGGGTCGGGGATTTGTCTTCAAGTAAGGTTTTATTTAATTATTGAATTAGCCTTAGTAGAGATGAGGCGATATGATATTTGAATATGATGTATATGCAATTAGTCACATGATAGGATGTTTTTCCGTGACTGTTTGATTATATGGTTGGTGTCGTGTTGACTAAGTACCCATAGAGAATTATGAGTAGATGGCGTCTTGACCATTCTAATTCTAGATGAGTATCTTGGACCATGACATTGATAGGCCCGTACTATCTTTAACGAGTATATAGTTCATGGTTAATAGCTTTTGTGTCATGGCCTGGGGGGCTTATCTCCAAGTCGGGGCATGGCATCCTAAGAGTTCCGCTTTGGGAAGGGAGCCAGCTTAAGTACTAGCCATCTCTGCTTAGGGGGTCGCCTAGCAGAGTTTCTTGTGTACGGTTATGTCATGAGACGGGGAATGGAATAGCTGTTGTCGCTAGGTCTGATCCGTCTAGGACTAGGATGTTTTCCTACCTTGTGGTATAGCCTCGAGTTACAGAAGTCTTCTATCGACTGTTCTAAGAACTTATGCCTGTTTGTAGAAGTATTGGTCTTTCATGTTTGTATGATTCTATGAGTTCTAGAAGGTGAGATGCAAGCCGGCTAGGATTGATAGAGTTTGGATTACCGATTGTTAACTGATTCACATGATTACGTGTTGAGTAGGGTTTGAGTGTATCATGGCCACGTTACAGGGTAACCTCTGAGCTAGCATACCAGCTTCCCTACCTCTTGTTATATTTTATTATCGGTTTCACATGATAGCTTTCATATGATAGGTTATATGTTAGTTAATTGTTTTATAACATGAAAAGCATATCATATATGTTTAAGTTTTGTATTTTCCATATACATTGCTTTTAGGTTATTCATGTTTCATTAAACTCGACATTTCGTGGCTGGGAGAACTCGGAGTTACTCCCCACTGACTGTGGCTTCCGTGTTTATATTTAATGCGGTCGAACAGGTGGTGAATGCATATTTGGGTTACATTGACGAGCTAGCGAGCGAAGTATTTACCTTGGACCTATATTCGGTTCTTAGATTGTATATTATTATACACCCTTTTATTTCCGTATTTATACGGGAGATATGTCTCCCGTCTTGTATATTTCTTTTGTATAATATTATTTCCGTTTTGTAATGAACCTTTTTATTTATGACACCTTCGTTATGTATTCTCATATTTTATTTAGTTAAATTATTTTTTTTATTTCCGCAAATTTGAGGGTGTTTGTACAGTTGGTATCAGAGCCATTTTTGCGCTCGACGCACGTTTGTGTTACCCTTGTTAAAATAACTTGACCCCCTCAACCGAAAATAATAAACGTGTGAGATAGAAGGGTAAGATGGGTAGATTAGGATTTATGTTGTAGTCTCTTTGTTCTTGCTAAATGATAAGTACTAATCTTTGTTTTCTTTTGCAAGATGCCTCCGAGAATTGACAACACGATCTTAGCAGCTCTTACCGTTATTATCCAAAACCAGCAAAATCAGCAAAATCAGCAGGCAAATCCTATTCCTACTCCTATTCACGACCGTGAGAGACACGGAAGTTGTTCATGGGTTGCTTCTCAACTATCTAGGAGCCAAGCCAAAACCTACGGTGGTGAGGTAGATCCAGTTCAGCTTTCGGGGTGGTTACGTGAAATGGAGAAGAGCTTTGCTCTGTATGATGTCCTTGAAGAGGATAAGGTCCGTCTGGCTTCTCACTTCTTAGTGAAAGAAGCCGATCAGTGGTGGACTCTTTCTGGTCCTACTGCTAAGTTGGAGCCTAATTTCGGGTGGACTCGTTTCCGTGAACTTTTGGAGACGAGGTTTTACCCGGATGAGTTGAGACAGCAAAAGCTAAAGGAGTTCATGGACTTTAAGCAGGGAGTTCTTTCTGTTCAAGAGTTCACAACCAGGTGTAACGAGTTGGCTCATTATGCCACTCGACTTATTTCGAGGGAGGAGGACAAAGCTTTCTTTTACTTAGGAAAGCTATCTCCTCAGGTGAAGGGGAAGATAAGTAGGGGTTCTACTTCTTTCGTCTCCATTTATAATGATGCTTTATGGGCGGAGAGTTCAATTCGGGAGATTGCCGAAGAGGCTCGTACGTCTTATATTGCTCCTAATTCTCATGGCAAGAGACCCTTATATCCTGTTTCCCGACCTTCCTTTTCTCCTTCTTTTCCAAACAAGAGGAGAAACTTTCAGGGTGGACAAGCAACTAGAGGTAATCGTCAATTTGTACCGAGCAACAACAACGATCTTAAGGATCGTACCTGCTTTCGGTGCAAGATGCCTATGCATCCGGGTGTTGGTTGCTTCAACAAGCCACTTGTATGCTTTAATTGTCAAAACCCGGGGCACAGGTTTAATGAATGTCCTGAGAGGAAGAAGACGGTTTCTACACCGGTTATTTCTGGGCGACCTAAGGGTCGGATTTTTATTATGAGCCGTGCTGAGGCCGATGCTCAGCCTGACATCGTGACGGGTATGTTCTCGATTTCTGAGTTTCCGTGTTTAATTTTGTTTGATACGGGAGCTTCTTTATCTTTTATTTCAATGAGACTATCCGATAAATTACCGCTCAAAGCTTCAGTCGGAGAAACTACTCCTATTTCTTTACCGTCCGGAGATGTATTTTCATGCTCTTATCTTCATTCCGACATTCCAATATCCATAAATGGATCTATATTTCCGGCTAATCTTTTACGGTTTCCTCTTGAAGAGTTTGATATTATTCTGGGCATGGATTGGTTATCTACTTATCATGCTCGATTTGAATGCAGTGACCAGAAGATTATTCTTAAAAGTCCTTTGGGTGCTCGTATTTCTTATCAAGGAGGAAGAAAGCAAACTATTGTGAAGTTAATCTCGGCTATGAAAATGTTGAATGTTCTGAAGAAGGGTCATCAAGCATTTCTATGTGTAGTGACTACTTCTGATTCTTCTCTTCCTTCTTTGAAGGATGTTCCTATTGTTCGGGAATTTCCCGATGTATTTCCCGATGAATTACCCGGGATTGCTCCTGAAAGGGATGTTGAATTCTCTATTGATCTAGTTCCTGGAACTGGACCAATTGCCAAAGCGCCTTATCGTATGGCGCCTTCCGAGTTGAAAGAGTTGAGAATCCAACTTGATGACTTGATTGAGAAAGGCTTTATAAGGCCTAGTGCTTCTCCTTGGGGTGCGCCCGTACTCTTTGTCAAAAAGAAAGACGGTTCTATGCGGATGTGCATTGATTACCGTGAGTTGAACCGTGTCACCATCAAAAACAAATATCCTCTTCCTCGTATTAATGATCTCTTTGATCAGTTACGCGGTGCTTCTACTTTCTCAAAGATTGATCTTAGATCGGGTTATCATCAAATTCCCATTCGGGAAGCAGATATGCCCAAGACTGCTTTTAGCTCGAGGTATGGTCATTTCGAATTCAATGTGATGCCATTCGGTTTGACTAACGCTCCAGCAATATTCATGGATCAAATGAATCGTACCTTCAGGGAGTACCTCGATAAATGTGTGGTGGTGTTTATTGATGATATTTTGATCTTTTCTAAATCTAAAGAAGAACATGCTGATCACCTTCGAATCATTTTGGGTGTTCTTCGACGTCAAAAGTGGTATGCTAAGTTCTCCAAATGTGAATTCTGGTTGCCCGAGGTATCTTTCCTTGGTCATGTCATTTCGAAAGACGGTGTTATGGTCGATCCAGCAAAGATTGAGGCAGTTGTGGATTGGAAAAGTCCGAAAAATGTGTCCGAGATTCGGAGTTTCCTTGGTTTAGCGGGTTATTATCGTCGGTTTGTGAAAGATTTCTCCAAATTAGCAAGACCGATGACTCAATTGCTAAAGAAGGAAGCAAAGTATATCTGGACCGATGAATGTGAGATGGCCTTCTTAGAATTAAAGAAGAGATTGACTACCGCACCGGTTTTAACTTTACCAGATGATGAAGCTGATTATGATGTATATTGTGATGCTTCAAAGCTGGTTTGGGATGTGTCTTGATGCAGAATTAGAAAGTCATTGCTTAGCTTCTCGACAACTCAGGGGGTTATGAGTGAATTACCCGACTCATGTTGGAGTTAGCAGCTGTGGTACATGCCCTTGAAAATTGGAGGACCACTATCTTATCGGAGTTCATGTCGAATATATAACATCATTAAAGACATAAAAGCTTGAGGTGCATTTTTACTCAGAAAGAGTTGAACATGAGGCAGAGAAGATGGTTAGAGTTGGTGAATGATTATGATGCTGAGTTGATGTATCACGAGGGAAAAGCAAATGTTGTGGCAGATGCTTTGAGTAGAAAGACTAGTCATTCATTAAATGCTCTTGGTACGTTACCCGATGAACTAGTAACCGAATTTCAGAAGCTTCAGATACAGTTCGTTGGGAAAGGATTTGATTATCTTGGTGCTTTGACGGCGGAACCTGATTTTTATCGTGAGATTCGTAATACTTGTTTACCGGAGGGATGGCTACTTTTATCGCATTCGAGCAAAAATATACTTGGGCAAGCTAAAGATTTGGTGGGTGGATAATGATGGCTACCTTGTTACCATGGTAGCATGTTTGTTCGAGAAAGTGCCGAGTTGAGAAAGAGAATACTTGAGAAGCTCACCTTTTCCTTATTCTATTCATCCTGGCGGTGACAAAATGTATAAAGATTTGAGACCACAGTTTTGGTGGCCTAGGATGAAGATTGAAGTAAAGGAGTATGTTAGTAAATGTCTTACTTGTCAGAAGGTGAAGATCGAACATCAAAGACCCGGAGGTTTGCTACAACCTTTGGAAATTCCTCTTTGGAAATGGGAGTCTATTTCTATGGACTTCGTGATGGCATTACCAAAAACTTCTAGTGGAAAGGATGCTATCTGGGTTATTGTAGACCGTCTAACCAAGTGTGCCAGATTTGTGCATATCAAAGAAACTTGGAATATAGAGGTCTTAGCTGGTGCCTATGTGAAAGAGATAGTACGCTACCATGGAGTTCCTAAAGATATAGTTTCAGATCGTGATCCGAGATTCAGTTCCCGATTCTGGACGGCTTTGCAAGAAGCCATGGGTAGTAAATTGTTGATGAGCACAGCATTTCATGCCGCTACTGATGGGCAAACTGAGAGAACGATCCAAACTTTAGAAGACCATCTTCGGGCTTGTGCTTTAGACTTTCATGCTTCTTGGGAGAAATGTTTACCTCTGGTGGAATTTTCTTATAACAACAGTTAGAATGCTTCTATCAAGATGTCACCATATGAGGCTTTATACGGTAGGAAGTGCCGTAGTCCGGTACGTTGGGATCAAGTTCAGGATGATCATGTGTTGAGTCCCGACATAGTTACTGAAACGATTGATCAAGTTCAAGTCATTCGTGAGCGAATGAAGGCCGCTCAGGATAGACAGAAATCTTATGCCGATGTTCGTCGTCGACCACTTGAGTTTGATGTTGATGATCGGGTATTCCTTAAAGTGTCACCCATGAAAGGAGTGAAACGGTTTGGAGTGAAAGGAAAGTTGAGTCCTAAATATATTGGACCGTTTCGCGTGCTTAAAAGAGTTGGTCCTGTTGCTTATCGTCTGGAATTACCTCCGAACTTGAGTAAAGTTAATGATGTATTCCATGTTTCTCAGTTGAAGAAGTATATCAGTGATCCGAGTCATATTATTCAAGAAGAAGTGTTGGACTTGGAACCTAATTTGGCTTTGGAAGAAAGGCCGATTCGTATACTTGAAAGGGCTAACAAACAACTCCGAAACAAGGTGGTACCCATAGTTCGTATCCTTTGGCGTTGGGGAAACGTCGAATCAGAAACTTGGGAACCCGAAGCTAAGATGTTAGCTAAATATCCCGAGCTCTTTGCTTGAGGTAAATCTTCTTCTTTCTTTCCTATTTCTATTCGATTTATTTTTCGAATATTCCGTTCCTTCTATCAAATATCACTTCTTATAGATAGATTACTATAAGCTTTAGTTAGAAATTTTAGGAATAGATAATAGAGTTATTATCCTTACTATGAAATTTTTGAATTAAACGCTTTTTGAAAATATTTTAATGATTTCAAGTAGTTTTACCGTCAAGGAGTGTTGAGACTCGTTATTGGAGACGTTTGATAACTAGTTTTCTCATTTATTGATGCGAAAATGTATCTTTTAAAGTCTTTGATTTGGGACGTTGATGTTCTTAACTATAGACGAGAATCTTCCGTTCCATTGATAAGACCCTATATTTTTAATACAAGTATATTTTTAACAGTTTTGAAATAGACCTACATATATGTTACTTTCTTTCTTCTAAGTTTCGAGGACGAAACTTTTTAAAAGGAGGGTGTTAAAAGAATCCTGGGAAGGTTCCCGGGATGTGCATGAGTGAGGACAAAATGCGCTGGAAAAGACCCGTGTTGATCTGTGGGCCATGTACACAGCCTGGAGAGCTATCATGAGTAACCGCTCCCGACCCAAGGTTTGGGCCGGGGTGTTACAAATGGTATCAGAGCAACCCTGCGACCGTGTGGTGATGGAGGCAGTTGTTATACGCTCCATTGTGATCACCCACCTAGCGGGGGAGGATTCGGGGTTAGCGGTTATGCTCCCAGGCGCAACGAGGACGTTGCGTTCTTCAAGTGGGGGTGATTGTAACACCCCACGTTATTTGAGGAGGTCCATTGATAGGCTTAAATGACTAGTGCTTAAAAGGATTGAAAGTACTACTCATATCAACAAAGTGCACTTTCTTTTCTGGTCATCCATGCAAAAGAACTCAAAAGTTAAGCGTGCTTGACTGAGAGTAGTCTTGGGATGGGTGACCTCCTGGGAAGGTTCCCGGGATGTGCATGAGTGAGGACAAAATGCGCTGGAAAGGACCCGTGTTGATCTGTGGGCCATGTACACAGCCTGGAGAGCTATCATGAGTGACCGCTTCCGACCCAAGGTTTGGGCCGGGGTGTTACAGTACTAGCTGAAATTTTGACCTATAAGATCTCTTTCCGCCTCTTCGTGTGGTTAGACGAATTTGGGGTACTGGACGTCTTTGTATGATCGAGTCTTGGATGTGGAACGTCTTACCACATGTCGAATCGGAACATGTCTTATTCCGAGAGTCTGGCCATGTTTAGTATTGGATGTGGAACGTCTTACCACATGTCGAATCGGAACATGTCTTATTCCGAGAGTCTGGCCAGGTTTAGACTAGGACCGTATTATTATCGTCGTCCTACCGAGAGGATTAGAGTCTTGTGTATACGAAACGTCTTATCGTACACGATTCCGGGAAACGTCTTATCCCGTGAACTTGTTTGTCTAGGTCATGAGTATACGAAACGTCTTATCGTATACGGTTCCGGGAAATGTCTTATTCCGTGAGCTTCCATTGGCTTGTCTTGCTATTGTACACGATGCTAGTGCGTTTCATTTACCGTGAGAGATGTCGTCATGGTGTCGGTGTGTTTTGGATGGATGATTACATGAATGATTATATGATTGATCATTGAATGACTTGGCATGGTTTGTTTGTCGAGTCTCAATCTTATCAAACTTATACCGCTAACGGTGAGATGCAAGCCCTAGTGAGCGTATTCGGTTGCCTAAGAGTGTCTTCCCCGAGTCTTTGTATAACATGATGGATTCGGACTTGTACTTCTTATATTTTTATCATTATATATTGAATTGCCTATCTATCCTTATTGTATTTCACATGTATATTCATATATGCATGATTTTACTTTTGTATTTCCTTCTATGTACTTTTAATGTGATATGGCTGGGAGAACCCAGAGTTACTCCCCACTGACTGTGGCATTCATGTTTTTCATGGATGAACAGGTTGCTTGAATGGATGGCTTTTTGCTTGTGGTATTTTGGGTTCGGGTGTGAGCTAGCGGGCGTTGTCCCTGGATGAAACACCTCTAGACGGTTATTAGCTAGTTTGCTAATCACTTTGATATTGATAACATTTTGAGAGACTTCGTCTCTTTGTAGTATATTCTATTTTGTTTGTAATTATTTGACATTCCTCGTATTTCTATCTTGCATGATAAAAGTTTTTAAAATACCGTATTTCCGACTAGACGGGGTAATTTCATCTTGACCAACTATGATAGATGGGGAAAATCCGACTAGACGGGGTAATTTCATCATGCTTGTATGTTTTATATTTCCGCTTTCGCGAGGGTTGTCACAGTTGCTAGACCATCTGATCTATGATTGTAATGAACACATCATTCTTACGAACTCACAATGAATTATTTGCATGTTCCAAATCCAATTTCATCAATATGTCAATCTACATGTGTAAACCTACTTCCCTAGATGCTTTTCATTATTGTTAATTCATCATTTGCTTTATGGCTTTCATCTTCAATTGCTTTTATTTTGTTTTCATTTATGCTTTTTTGTTAGTTTAGACATCATAATCCCAAAACCCAGAAACTCGTTAGATAAACCCAGTTGCGAGACATTCCACATTCTATAGGAAACACCATCTCCCTGAGGATCGACCCCTACTTCCCTAATTACATTAATTTGTTATTAGCCTAGTCTGGGTAATTTATCTTTGTATCGGGCTTGCGACAGGCACGATCAAATTTTGGCGCCGTTGCCGGGGAGCACGGTTTAGTTTTCCTTTTTCTTGTGATTTTTATCGCAATTAGTTTTATCTAGTCTTTAGGAACCCAAATTCCTCTAGACCTCTCTTGATTTGTCGTCTTAGATTTTCAATCTTATGCCCAGATCTTCTAGACTAGGGACCCCTATCTTTTTTACCCCGGTCTAGAAAGGACTCTGCGTAGGAGAAAAAAGCTATTCAACGAAATCTCAAAAGCTTCTGATACTTCAAGTTTAGATCATATTCGTGAGAAATACTCTTATATTCTATCTAATCTCGAAGGAGAAGAAGATCCATTCTCATCTCCATTCTCAAAAACCAATCAACTTTCAAACAACACTCCATCTTCATATTCACAAAAGAAAATGGTTCGACTTTCAGACCATTCCAAGCCAACTGCAGATACACTTCCAAGGGGTATCGTTACACCCCAAATCATTGCCCAAAACTTCAAAATCAAACTTGTCTTCATCAATTTAATAGAAAGAAGTCAATTTGGTGGCAATGCCACAGAAGATCCTTACCTTCATATTCAAAACTTCTGTGACTATTGCTCCACGATTAGACAAACTGGAGTATCCCAAGAGTAGATTAGGGAAATGCTCTTTCCCTTCTCTTTAACAGGAAAGGCCAAACTCTGGATCAATAGTCTTGACCGAGTTGCCTTAAGAATAGCCGACTGGGATGGTGTAGCTCTTGCTTTCTATCAAAAGTACTTCCCACCAGAACAAACCGCACTCTTACGGAGTCAAATCACTGGATTTCGTCAGAGAGGCGATGAAACCCTTTATGAAGCATGGGAAAGGTACAAAGAATTACAAAGAGAATGCCCTCATCATGGCCTTACTTGATTCATGGTTCTTAGCTATCACCTTCTACAACGGTTGTTGTGGCGAATCACGTCGTATCCTCGACTCCGCTAACAATGGTCGTTTCGATCAAATCGATGTAGAAATAGCTAGTACAACTATCGAGTCAATGGCAATCCACGACTCTGAGTATAGCAACTCACGTGCTATGCCACTCAAAACCAAGCAGGACGATTCAAGTAAAGTAGCACACCTAGAAGCCCAATTAGCCCTTCTGCAGCAACAAGTAGGAGGCTCTTCCCAATCCAAGGAACATGTCAACGTCACTAACCACGTAGTGATATGTGAGACATGTGGGGTTGGAGGACACAATTTTCAAGAATGTAGGAGTTCGTTAGAGCAAGTCAATGCCTATCAAGCATATAGGCAGGGTCTATAATGAGAACATGAAGAACCATCCTTTCTTGTCCTAGAAAAGCACCAACATTCAGAATCCCCACCATCAGATTCAACAACCATTCATACCACATCAACAGAAGCCCTATAATCCACCTAGTTTTCAAAACCAGAGACCTCCATTTCAACCAAACTTCAATCAACCTTATCAACACCAACCACCCCAAAATCAAAGCCAACCCAATGACTCAAGCTTGAGCAAGATTGAATCCATGCTTCTCCAAGTTGTTCAAAAACAAGATTCAATGTTCGCTCAACTTCAAAAGAGTGATCAAGCTCAAAATGCTGCCATCAAGATGCTTGAAACTCAAATGGCCCAATTGGCTGCCTCTAATGCCCAAAGAAAACAAGGCCAACTCCCACCTCATGGTGAGCAATCGAGGGACACCGCTAATGCTATCACCCTTAGGAGTGGTACCACTTATAAGGAACCTCAGCTTCCCAAAGAACCAATAGTTGAGCCTACACAAGTAGAGAGCCAAAAAGAATCCCAACCATCCACCGCTAAGGAAGCGGAAAACAAACCGGAAAAGAAGGATGAACCTGAAAAGGAACCCATCAAAATCCAAGTTCCATTTCCCAAACGTTTGAGGAGAAATCATAAGGAAACCCAGTTTATCAAATTCATGGAAGTAGTCAAAAACCTCTAAGTAACGGTTCCCTTCACTGAACTAATCACTCAAATCCCTTCTTACACAAAATTCATGAAGGATATCTTAACCAAGAAGAGGACTTTAGATGATGTTGAAATCATAGCATTCACAGTTGAATGGAGCGCTTTATTGCAAAATAAGTCCCCTCCTAAGTTAAAGGATCCTAGTAGTTTCTCTATACCTTGCACTATAGGCACCTACACAATCGATAAAGCTTTATGCGATCTAGGTGCTAGTGTAAGTGTCATGCCCTATTCCATATGCGAAAAGTTGAATATGGGAATTCTCAAATGCACTAGTATCACTCTGCAAATGACAGATCGTTCTCTAAAACAACCTATGGGAGTTTTAGAAGATGTGCCTGTCAAAGTAGGGAGGTTTTTCATTCCCGTCGATTTCATTGTGCTAGACATGGCTGAAGATTCGCAAATCCCTATTATTTTAGGAAGACCATTTCTACACACTGCGGAGCAGTAATCGATGTCAAGAATGGAAAATTGGCACTAGAAGTAGGTGATGATAAAGTCACCTATAACTTAAACAGTGTAATGAAAAGCCCTATGCTTGAAGAGCCTTGCTGTTTCCTTGATATTGTCGACTCAATTATTGATGAATCTCTGTATCCATCAATAATTGAGGATCCTTTAGAAGCAATCTTATTGTTGGAGGATATCTCTGAGAATGACAATTTTGAGATCAGTGAGCTGGAAAAGGACCTGACTGGAAAAGAGATGCCGTTCGAAGATGTTGAAGAGTTCAAAAACTTAATCGATACTCCTGCCAAGGCAGAAGTACACAAACCTGAACTAAAACCTCTTCCCTCGAATCTAAAATATGTTTTTTTAGATGAATCTGAATATTGTCCAGTCATAGTGAGTGCTCTCCTAGATGAAAATCAGTTAAGCTCACTATTGACTGTCTTGAAAAAGCACAAAAAGGCAATAGGATACAAGCTTGAAGATTTAACAGGCATAAGCCCCGACTTTTGCATGAATAGAATCAACTTAGAAGAAGGCCAAAAACCTTGTGTTCAAGGACAACGCCGTCTTAATCCCAACATGCAGGAAGTAGTTAAAACTGAAGTTATGAAATTGCTAGATGCTGGCATAATCTATGCAATTTCTGACTCTAAATGGGTTAGCCATGTTCAAGTTGTTCCCAAGAAAAGAGGAACAACAGTAGTCAAAAATGAGAAGAATGAGCTCATCCCCACAAGGATTGTGACGGGATGGCGTATGTCTATTGACTACAGAAAGCTGAATCAATCAACTAGAAAAGATCACTATCCTCTACCCTTCATTGATCAAATGCTAGAGAGGTTAGCTTGTCACAAGTACTTCTGCTATCTAGATGGTTACTCAGAATTTTTCCAAATTCCTATCCACCCTGAGGACCAAGAGAAAACCACTTTCACCTGTCCCTATGGTACTTTTGCTTATCGCAGAATGCCATTTGGGTTGTGTAATGCACCTGCCACTTTCCAGCGTTGCATGACTAGTATCTTCTATGATTTTGTTAAAACTATCATGGAAGTATTTATGGACGACTTTAGCACCTATGGCATTTCCTTTGATAATTGTTTGACAAATCTATCTAGAGTTCTAAAACGCTGTGAAGAAGTCGATCTTGTTCTCAATTGGGAAAAGTGTCACTTCATGGTGAACGAAGGTGTAGTTTTAGGACACATTGTTTCAGAAAGAGGTATAGAAGTGGATCGAGCTAAGATCCAAGTTATTGAACAGCTGCCACCACCTCCTAATGTAAAAGGAATCAGGAGTTTCCTTGGCCACGCCGGTTTCTACCGACGGTTTATAAAAGATTTCTCAAAAATAGCCAAGCCCCTGACTGAGCGCCTTTTCAAGGATGCACCTTTCAATTTCACAAAGGAATGCCTGAAGGCATTCAACAAAATCAAACGCGCTTTGATCACCGCACCTATAATCCAGTTGCCTGATTGGAATCTGCCCTTTGAACTGATGTGCGATGCGAGTGATTATGCCGTAGGAGTTGTTTTAGGGCAAAGAAAGGAAAAGTTCCTTCATGCAAATTACTATGCTAGTAAAACCTTAGATCCTGCCCAAATCAACTATGCCACCACTGAGAAAGAACTTCTCGCCATTGTCTATGCCTTAGACAAATTCCGCTCATACCTTATAGGATCAAAAGTCATTGTCTATACTGACCATGCTGCTTTGAAATATCTGCTTTCAAATAAAGAGGCAAAGCCTAGACTTATCCGATGGATCTTACTCCTTCAAGAGTTTGATTTAGAGATCCAGGATAAGAAAGGAGCAGAGAATGTAGTCGCTGACCACCTCTCAAGGATAAGAGTAACTGAAATAGGATTACCAACGCCAATTAATGATTCATTCGCTGATGATTCATTAATGGCAATTACGGACTGTTCTCCTTGGTATGCATATATTGCCAATTTTCTTGTCAGTCGCTGATGATCGGTTCGTCGTCAAAACAAACATCAAAAATAACCCAATAAAAGAAGTATAAAGGGGTCGAATCCACGAGGATGGTGGGGTCAACTACTAGTTCGATTGAATCCTATTCTAGCCTAAAATATGACGGATTGGAAAGTTAACTAAAAACTAGGAAAAACAAGTAATCGCTAAGTAATAAAGATGAAAACAATTAAGGGAAAGACTAAGGTGAAGGGTTCACCTTAGGGGGATTAATGGGTTAGTCGGGTAACTAGCAAATGGGTAAATAATTCGAGTAAAATCGATTGCTAATGTCTCAACAATCGATAATCATCAACAAAGCCATCGCATTTGTCTCAAATCACCCATATAAACACTTAGTCTAATCGTCTCTACCACCGTCGCTTAAGAGAAAATCAAACCATGCTTGATAAAATGGCAACTTTCGTTCACACATTTCATCAAACACTTGGTGTTCATATGGGCAATACCCAAATCATTTACCACAAACTTACTAATTAACCAACCTAATACCCCACATAATCCTCCCTTAGGCTCCCCCTAAACCCTAGAGGAGAATCTACTCACACATGGTAAAGGGAATCAAAGCACTAAAGGGAAGGAGGAGTTCAATCAACATTATGCTATGAGAAGAATAATGATAACAATCAAAAGATGAACTATAAACTAGAAATGGAAATTAATTGCATAAACAATAAAAAAGATGAGAAATTTAATACCAAACAAAACTTATATTGATGAATAGGGGGAATGTCTTCACCCAAGTCTTCAATACAAACCCCAAAACTGAAATGAAAGACTAGATTCAACAACTTGAAAATGAGAAACTAAACTAGATTAGGGAAATATTAGGAGAGTAATTAGGGATTAATTTAAGTTACAAATTTCTAGGGTTTTGTGCTAAGAGGAATGTAAAAAACTGCTTACAAAATAATAGGGGGGGTATATATAGGTATCTCGAAATTAAGGAAGAAATTAGAAGAAGAGGGCGAATTTTCAGTCTTGTGTTCCCGGCCGGTCGACCGGCCGCCGGCCCTCTGACCGGCCTGGAGCACATCAGTAACTTCAGGAACTCCGTCTTCAAAATCTTCAAAAATCTTCTAAGTATGGAGAATGGGGGTCTGGGCCGGTTGACCGGCCGTCGGTCCCCCACTGGCCTGGAGCACCATTTGACTCTCAATGGCTTTCTGATGTAGGTGTAGGCCGGGTAGTCGACCGGCCGCCGGTAGGCCGGCCGGCGCTACTTGGGCCTTTTCTTCACTTTTTCAGCTTCTTTCATTTGTAGAGTGGTGGTCTGGGCCGGTGGGCCGGCCGCCGGTCTGGGACCCGGCCTGGGCCACCTGATGACTCAATTCTTCACTTCTTCATCTCATCTTCGAATCCCGACTCATGCAAGACCCTATTGCTCCGATTTCTTCATTTCCGCCTTAATTCCTACAAATTAAGACCGATATTCATAGCACGGGAAAACGGGAAGCAGAATGCAATCAAGGGCACGCAAATCCGTGTAAACGGACCAAAATGGGGACGAAAATGAGGGAAAAACGTGACTAATTAAATGCTTATCAAAATTCCCCACACTTAAGACTTACTCGTCCCCGAGTAAGTAAACAAAATTCGAGACCCATAAGTACCCTTATTCAATACTACTCTAATATTAAGGCTACAACCTAAACTATTAATAATATCCGACGGTAGGCAATTAACGGGCCTCCTCCGTCCCTTCAACTCACAACGAGATACTCATGAGGTAGAGTACTTCCTTGCAAGGCAAGTAGGGGCTTGCTCAAAATCTCGACGCATCCAAATGAAAAACACGTAAGAACACGACAAAGATGCATCTAACAAAAGAAAAATCACATGCCTCATCCATGTGACGGAAATATCTAAAAGGAAAACCGTCTAAATAATGCATGATCCTTGAAGCCACTAATATCATAAAGCATGGAAAAATATTCGCCTCCTAGCGGTGCAAGTCTAATGAAAATTTCGAACCCCGTCTACTATTTGCTTGGCCAAAAGCGATAAAATGGAAGATGGAAATGAAATCCTCGTGACGTTATTAAGCACAATAGCATATGGAATTCACGTTTCTCAAATAAATGAGACACAAGGGTCGTCCCGTCTCACTATGCAACTTCAAAGGTAAATGATTCAAGAAGGATAAAAGGAAATTGAGATTTGAGTCTAAGTGCTTGCAAAACTTTTCATTTCACACTTTGCTTTCTTTTTCTTTTTCTTTCTTTTTGATTTGCATTTTGGTTTGCAATTTTTGGCATGAAAGCACACGGTTTCCGTCAAGGACATGCGGTCGGAACCAACAATAGGGGTATCCCCACCGTAGTGGCATCGAAAGGGGGCCTAGATATGGGCCCACTAGAATCCCTAGAAGTTCCGTTTTGCACTTCCTCGACGAAAACAAGAAAAGATGATAATTGACTCAATATTTTCAGCTTGTTTGATTTGTTTCCTTTTTTGATCAAAAGTGGAAGAACAATGAATCAAGGTTGGTTGCATAGCAAGAACGGTCACCTAAGAATCCTTTCTACTATCGGAACATTCACATCAATCGAGGTTGTCGAGGTGGAATAAGCGCAAACTCGTGACTCGGCATTAGTAGACGGGTTAAAACTCACTAAAAATGCACAACCCAGGGCGTCTAAAATTCCACGATTAAGATGAACACTTTATGAATAAAAAAGTAGCAAAAAGGGACTATGCACATTCAACAAGTTTTCCAAAAAGACAATTATTAAAACATTTTTCTAAATGCAACTATATGCCATGATGCAATCTAGCATATATACAACTTAAATGCACATGCTCTAACCGACTATATGACACATAAGCTAATGCTATCTCCTAACAGCACACAAGTGGCACACACGCCAATCAACAAAATCCACAACATCGTCATCAACACATCTCATCCTCAAATAAGAAGAAAAGGAGATAAGGGAAAAGGGAAATAGGAAAGATCTCACCAAAGCGTCTTCATTTTCCCTTTTTCGTGCCTCTTATGAAGTGGGGCGCACCTATGGATGGAGATAAAAAGAAACACACGGCAATATATACAAAATAAACTATATACAAACTAATCTAAACATATATTTTTTTGGAAAATTTTCAAATTTTTCGATTTTTAGGCATTTTTCAACTTTTTTCGAAACTCAACGATATATACAAAGGAAATAAAATCCTCCCCACACTTAAGACTTACTCGTCCTCGAGTAAGTGACTCAAACATGAAAGGAGGGAAAAAAAAAGAAAAGGAAAACAAAACAAATTTTTGGGTTTTTCAATTTTTTTTGGGAATTCCCTCCCCACACTTGGTATTTACATGGTGTGAGGGGTGAATTCAAAGCAAATAACATGTTTTTGGGTTTTTAAATATTTTGAAAAATAAAAACTTGTTTTTGGGGTTTTTGATTTTTGAAGAGAAATCACAATATGAACAATATATACAAGAGGGTTAGCTCTAAGTAAATGCATGAACTACACTATATGCTAATCTAGAGTCTCGCTGCGGTGGTAAGGTGCATAAATGCAAGCCCCTCATGGGGGTACCTCCCACAGGAAAGTCTAGTGTGCCATATCGGAGTCTCGTCGTGGCGGTAAGATGCATAAATGCACGCCCCTCATGGGGGTACCAACCACGGGAAAGTCTAAAAATGACACCAAACAAGATGCAACTACGCTATATGGATGCAAGGCTAATATGTGACGATATGTTACAAAATTAAATTCTAATGCAAGCTTAAATTGATGCAACTAAATGGATAATTAAACTAAGATATAATACAACTATCTAAATGCATGCGAAAATATAAATATGATGAAGATTTGGATTAAAAAGGATCATACTCATGGGTTTCCGGCCTCAGGAGTATCCAGTGAAATCAGAAGATGTAGTATCAAATTGGCCATGACTGGCCTCAGCAAAAGACGCATCTACATCCCTGGCTCCCGAGCCTGAGCCGCCACCCTCCACAATCTCGAACCGGGGACCCATACTGTTAAACCACTCGGCATTCTGTGCCGCAATCTCTGGGTCCACCTCCTCCTCATCAACTACCGGCTGAGCAAAAACCGGCGCAGAAGAATAGTAGTCATGCTGAATATTGAAATCACCAAACACCCTAGAGCCCTGATCATACCCGCCCTCTGGCCACATGAAATAGGACGGATGCGGGCCAACTGGCTCCCTATACCCCTCCCTACACCAATTATCGTAAGAAGGGTATTGGCCAAGAGCCAAATCATAATACATCCTGTACATCCGTTGCGACAAAAGAGCTCTATCCCGAGCTTCCTCCTCTCGCCTCTCTTTCCCTAGCCGCTGCCTCTCTTTCCCTAGCCGCTGCCTCTCTCTCCGTAGCTGCTGCCTCGGAGGCCAAAGTCATATCGGCCATGAACTGGATCAAGGAAGGATCCAAAGGTGGGTAACTGGGAGTGGTGGAAGTGGATGTCTCGGGTTGGGAAGAATTGGGCCAAGGGCGCCACTGCTGCGGATGATAGAAGGGGTTCAAATAAGGCAAGGTGGTGGAAGTGGGGCCCTGCTCCTCTCTCTTATATGTGGTGACGGGGGCAGTAGGATCTCGCCTAAATGCGGTAACTGGAGCTAAAGGATCTTCCGGGATTTCCTCAGTAGGTGGTGGTGGAGGGTTCTCCTCCTGTAGGGGGAGAAGATAGTGCGCGTTATCAGGAACCACTTTCATAGCCGCACTATTCGGGAGGGGAATAGAATATACCCCTCGAATCCTCTAATAAGTCTTCCCGTCCTCAACTCTCTTTACTACTCAGTCAAGCTTCTTTGAAATGTAATCCTCCGTCAACAAGGAGCATCCCCCTAAACACCTCAAATTACGCTCATCAAGAGCATCTCTACATAGGACATGGGCAATCTTGGTGACAATTCCCCCTAAATGGATTCCGGTCGGGCTAAATGGGTCATTGGCAATTTTCTGAAAGTGGATAGCGACATGGTGACCAATGTTGACCCCGAATTTATTTGGCTTTTGGAACAAATAAGCCGCCAAAATCGAGAGCTCATCGGCCCTAAAGTTGTGACACTCCTCTCTTCCAAACAACGTCCAACCCATAAACCGATGCCAAAACCTAATAGGGCATTGTGGCAAGCATTTGCCGGCATCTTAGTTCCCTTCGCAAATTCCATTCCCGAGAGAGCAGTCCAAACATCATTCACATTAAAGTTTTCGGGGACTTTGTATGACTTATGAAATTTGACCCCTAAAACCTTACAAAATTTCTCAAGGGGAATGCTAAAGGCAATATTCAAGAGGCGGAAAGATACCATTTTGACCATACCCGTATTCCTATCTTTTTCATGGCTAAAGGAACTCAAAAACTCCCATGTAAGACGGGGGTAAGTACGGAAGTGCTGACCGTAGAGTTCCCCCATCCCCAAACCTTTGAAAAGCTCAAGAGTGACCGTATCAAGGCCGAGGTTTCGCATAGTATTCCGACAAATAAAACGGGAGTGGGGAAGAGGTCTGCGCTTTAAACATTGAAATTTACCTCTCGCAATTTCGCTGACGAAGACGATATCGGGAAAATCGTCATCCGGACCCATACCCGCCGTAAATTGCTGGAGCCTAGCTTCCAACTCCGCCTCAAGCTGAGCCGTTGTTCTTTTCCGAGGTGGTTGTTGAGCCATGGTGATTTTCGTATTAGTCAATTGAAAGTGGGAAAAATTGGGTTTTTGAGGTGGGGGATGATTTTATTTGAGGTAGTGGGTTAATTTATTGGGTTTGATGTTGTAGTGATGGAGTATTGTGGTGATGTAATGGAGTTTTTGTGAGGTTTTTGTGGGGATTATTTGTGGGGTTTGAAAGAAGGAAGAAGAAGAATGGAGAAGAAAACAAGAAGAAAGAAAGGATAAGAAGGGTTCACGAGTTGTTTATTTGTCTCGGGTGAAGGCTGGGCCGGTCCAGGCACCGGCCGCCGGTCGACCGGCCTGGACCCCAAGGCAAAAATTTGATTTTTCTGGTTTTTTGAATTTTGCATGTTCAGGTAGTCTAGGCCGGTCGACCGGCCTGGACCTCAGCTCAAAATAATCAACCTTCAAAATCTTAGTCAAATGATGCTCTGGGCCGGTGTCAGACCGGCCGCCGGTCCACCGGCACAGAAAACAGCTCGAAAATTCCCAAAAATTCACTTCCTATGATAACGTGCTCCAGGCCGGTCGGCAGACCGGCTGCCGGTCGACCGGCCTGGAATACCTGCAGTTCAAATTCCCATTTTCACAAACTTGCTACTGGAGTGCTCTGGGCCGGTCGGCACACCGGCTGCCGGTCGACCGGCCTGGAGCACTTCTCCATTTCTTCACTTCGTCTTCAAATTCACAACAAATCCCCAAAGAAACCCAAGTCACCAACAAACTCGACCCTACCAACATATTCCCAATGATACGGTTTTGATCCAAACCCGACTACAAATGTTTCAAATCTACCTAAGACTTCTTCCAAAGACGAAATACCCGAGTACACAAATCCATATCTTCACAACTATTCCTAATATGCATGCTATATACAAAAAATTTGGTGGTTGTTGAGGGACTCCACCAAACCTATCAAATCACAAGAGTTTACAAACAAGACTCCTCCTCGGGAAGTGGATCCCCAAGGAAGAGTACTTCCACCGTTCCTTTTTCATCGCCATCAAAATATCTTTTCACTCGATGCCCATTGACTTTGAAATTACCACCTTCTTCGCTCCAAAGTTCAAAAGCTCCATGTGATGAAATGTCGATAACCTTGAAAGGACCCGACCATCTAGAGCGTAGTTTTCCCGGAAACAACTTGACTCTAGAATTATAGAGTAAGACTTGGTCACCCACTTTAACATCTTTATCAACCAATTTGGCATCATGCCATTTCTTAGTTTGCTCCTTGTAGATCTTTGAGCTCTCGTAGGCATCAAGTCTTAGCTCTTCAAGTTCATTCATTTGGAGAAATCGTAGCTCTCCGGCCATATCAATATCAAAGTTCATCTCCTTTAAGGCCCACCATGCCTTGTGCTCCAACTCGATTGGCAAGTGACAAGCTTTTCCATAAACAAGCTTGTAGGGAGTTGTGCCGAGGGGAGTTTTGAAGGCGGTGCGAAGGGCCCATAGAACATTCGGAAGCTTTTGAGACCAATCCTTCCTACCTTTGCTTGTAGTCTTCTCCAAGATAGCTTTTATTTGACGGTTTGAGACCTCTACTTGCCCACTAGTTTGAGGGTGGTAGGCAAGAGCGGTCTTATGAGTGACACCATGGGAAGAAAGCAAGATCTTGAAAGTGCTCTTCATAAAGTGCGAACCCCCGTCGCTAATCACCACCCTTGGGGTCCCAAATCTCGGAAAGATAGTGTTTTTGAAGAGCTTGATAACAACCTTAGCATCATTTGTTGGGGTGGCAACGGCTTCAATCCACTTGGACACATAGTCCACCGCTACCAAAATGTACTCATTCCCACAAAAGTTGGGGAATGATCCCATGAAATCTACTCCCCAACAATCGAAAAGCTCGATCTCAAGAATGTTTTGAAGGGGCATCTCATTCCTTTGACTAATATTCCCCGTTCTTTGGCACCGATCACAAGATTTGACAAAGTAGTGGATATCCTTGAACATAGATGGCCAATAGAAACCACCTTGTAACACCTTTGCAATGGTGCGAGATGTACCCAGGTGGCCCCCATAGGCCGAGTTGTGAATTCTATCAACTATCTCCATACCTTCTTCTCTAGGAACACATCTTCGAAACATGCCATCACCACACTTGAGAAAAAGATGTGGGTCATTCCAAAAATAGCGTTTTGAGTCATGCTTCAACTTCCTCCTAGCTCTAGCATCCAACTCTTCCGGAATAAACCCGCTCACAATCAAATTTGCCAAGTCCGCAAACCATGGTGATTTACCACCTATCATCATCAAACTATCTTCTATCAACCACTCATTGATCGGGCCACTCTCATCCTTCAACCCATGATCTTCGGTAGTCAATCTAGATAGGTGGTCGGCAACAACATTCTCCGACCCCGCCTTGTCTTTAATTTCCAAGTCAAACTCTTGAAGTAAAAGAACCCACATCAAGAGCCTTGGTTTTGCATCCTTTTTCACTAACAAGTGCCTCAAAGCGGAGTGATCCGAGTATACGACAACCTTAGCACCAACAAAGTATTGCCGGAACTTTTCCACGGCATGAACAATGGCTAGCATCTCCTTTTCCGTCGTAGAGTAGTTGACTTGGGCTTGATCAAGAGTTTTGCTTGTGTAGTAGATTACATGGTGCTTCTTATCCACAACTTGGCCAAGCACCGCCCCGACCGCATAATCGGAGGCGTCGCACATAACTTCGAAGGGAAGGCTCCAATCCGGTGATCGGATTATGGAAGCCGTCACAAGAGCCTCCTTCAACCTACAAAAAGCACTCAAGCAAAATTCATCAAATACAAATGGTGTGTCTTTGAGAAGAAGAGAAGTTAAAGGCTTGGCTATTTTTGAAAAATCTTTGATGAAACGTCGGTAAAAGCCCGCATGGCCTAGAAAGCTTCTCACTCCCTTCACATTAGTAGGGGGTGACAAGTTTTCTATTACCGAAACCCTAGCCATATCAACTTCTATGCCTCTCTTAGACACGATGTGACCAAGCACAACCCCCTCCTCCACCATAAAGTGGCACTTCTCCCAATTGAGGACAAGGTTGTGCTCCTCACATCTTTGCAAAACATTAGACAAATTCAAAAGCCCCAGATCAAATGAGTCTCCATGGACACTAAAGTCGTCCATGAAGACCTCCATACTCTTCTCAAGAAAATCGGCAAAGATTGCCGTCATACATCTTTGGAAAGTCCCCGGAGCATTACAAAGCCCAAAGGGCATCCTCCTATAAGCATAAACTCCTATGGGACAAGTGAATGTGGTTTTCTCTTGGTCTTCCGGGTGTATGGGGATTTGGAAAAACCCGGAATAACCATCTAGAAATGAATAGTAAGAATGCCCCGCCAACCTGTCAAGCATTTGGTCAATAAAGGGGATGGGGTAGTGGTCTTTGAGGGTGGCGGCATTTAATTTGCGATAGTCAATGCACATCCGCCACCCGGTCACGGGTCTAGAAGCTAAGAGAGTCCCATCCTCTTGTTCCACCATAGTCACCCCTCCTTTCTTGGGCACTACATGGACGGGACTCACCCAAGAGCTATCGGTTATTTGGTAAATTATCCCGGCCTCTAGCAACTTCATCACTTCATTTTTCACCACTTCCGCCATCTTAGGGTTCAACCTACGTAGCCCATCTACCTTAGGTTTGCTACCCTCCTCCAAGACAATCCTATGCATGCAAAGATTAGGACTTAACCCTTTGATATCATCAATGCTATATCCAAGTGAACCCCTATGAGGTTTCAAGACTTTCAAAAGTTCAAGTTCTTGGCCTTCACTTAAATTAGCATTAATGATAACGGGATAAGTCTCTCCCTCACCTAAAAAAGAGTACTTAAGTGAGGGAGGGAAGGGCTTAAGTTGTACCTTTGGAGGGAGAAGGCCCTCCACCTTCTTCATTAGTTCATCATCTACCTCGTGGTCATCTCCCATCTCCTCATCATGGAGTGCCACTTGTAGAGCTTCTTCTTCATACTTCTCCTCTTCATGCACCTTCTCAACCACTTCTTCAATGACTTCTACCGAGCATGCTTTGTGAAACATTGGTCCCTTCACTAGATGTGGAAGATTAAATTCAAGGGTTTCGTTTCACACCCTAAAGGTTAGCCGCCCGTCCCTCACATCAATGAGGACACCTCCGGTAGCCAAAAAGGGCCTACCAAGGATGATGGGAGTGTGGCTATCCTCCGGGATATCTAGGACAACGAAATCCGTGGGGATCAAAAATTTGCCAACCTTAACGGGTACGTCCTCAAGCACACCCAAAGGTTGCTTAACGGACCTATCTGCTAGTTGTAGAGTCATAGAAGTGTGGGTTAAACTTTCAAGTCCAATTCTTTTAGCAATAGTTAAGGGAATGACACTTACACTTGCACCATTGTCACATAATGCCCTTGAAATCATGACCCCCCCCCACAACACAAGGGATAGAGAAACTTCCGGGGTCCCCAAGTTTTTTTGGCATTTTGAAAGAGTTAGGATTAATGAGGAGAGCACTACACTCCGCCTCCATAATCATAACATCTTGGGTACCCAAAGTCCTCTTGTGAGTCAAGATGTCTTTTAGAAATTTTGAGTATGTGGGCATGTTCAATATAACATCGGTGAAAGGTAAGGTCACTTCAAGTCCCTCAAGCATTTTTCTAAATTGGGTGAACTTGAAGTTTTCCTTAGTTTTCAAAGCTATAGAGGGGTAGGGGATATCGGAAACAACAAGTGGAGTGCTAAAAGATACCTTTGGAATGAGAGTTTTCTTGGTTACCTTAGCTCTTGCCATTGGTTGTACCTCTACTCCGTCATCAATGACATCCTTGTTCATCTCCTCTTCATAAGGCATAATTTCGACATACCCTTCTTCTCCCTCTTTGGGTTGATCATCTTCACCCTTGCCATCATCTTTTGACTCCAAGGTGGGAGTCAAAAAGGGCCCTTCAAGTTCTTCTCCTTCCTCAACATGCTCATCATTTGGAATCTCATCATTCATCATATCCATGTAGGGGTTATCAAGCACTAGTCCACTTCTTAAAGTCACCGCACATGCATGGTGGCTTGATGAAGCATCCTTGGAGCTTTTCCCTTGAGCAAGTAGACCTCTCAGAGGCCTTTGAGGATTGTTCAAGGCTTGAGAAGCTAGCCTAGCTTCCAATTCTCTCACCTCCTTTTTGTGAGCATTAGTGACATTTTGCAAAGCCAAATTGTTTTGGATTTCCATGTTTTTGACTAGTTGCAAAACTTCACTTATTGAAGGATCATTCTCTTGGTGGGGTTGATTTGTCAAAGGAAGGGCAAAAGCATAGTCATTCCGACTACTCGACCCTTGGTTGTTGTTTCTTTGATTGTTAAAGTTTCCTTGTTGGTTGTTGTTAAAATTCCCTTGTTGGTTGTTGTTAAAATTCCCTTGTTGGTTGTTATTGAAGTTTCCTTGTTGCCCCCTTGAACCTTGATTGTTGAAATTTGACCCTTGGTTGTTGTTGAAATTTGGCCCTTGGCCTTGGAAAGATTGATCGGGAACCCCTTGACTTGCTTGATTGTTTTGATTGCCTTGGTAAAAATTACCTTGGCCTTGAGTGTTGAAGTTTTGGTTCCCTTGATTTTGATTCCAATTTCCTTGACCTTGATTCCATTTACCTTGGTTTTGGAAGTTACCTTGGTTATTGTAACCTTGATCATTGAAGTGTTGATTTTGGAATTGGTTGGATCCTTGACCTTGTTGAGAGTTGTTGAATTGATTATTGTAATTTTCTCTTGAAAATTGACCTCCTCCTCTAGGTTGAGAAAAACCCGGAGGGTTGGAAGGTTGAACTTGAGTTTGTTGAGGGTTTAGGACATTTTGGCTTTTGTAGCTCATGTTTGGGTGAAATTTTGAGCTTGGATGATAGAATTTTGAATTTGGGTTGTAAGCTCCTTGATTTTGGAATTGAGGCCTTGAGGGCCGTGGGTTGTTGTTGATACCTTGGAAAGCATTCACATGTTGATAATCATTTCCACCTTCAATGTTATAAGATACATTGTTCCCACAAACTTCAAAGGTGTGTCCATATCCATTGCAAATTTCACAAGTGGGGGTTTGATAGGCTTCCACCATAGGAGGTGCATAAGACCCACTAGCTTCATTCACATGATGGCCTTGACTTTGATTTTGAGCTTTTTGAAGCTCGGCAAAACCCTTTGTAAAAGTTTGTGTGAGCAAATCAATCTTGGCATTGGTATCCGCATTTGAGAAGTTCTCACTTGGGTACTTAGAACTTCTCCTCAAGCTATTTCCTCTAGAACTAGTACCATAGCTAGATTCCGACTCAACCATCTTCTTAATCAATGCCGCCCCTTGTTGGTCATTCAAATGATCAAAACTTCCCCCCGCGGAAGCATTCACCATAGCCTTGGTTTGAGGGAGGAAAGTTTGATAGAATGTTTGAGTGACATACCAATCCGCAATTCCATGGTGAGGGCATCGGGCAAGTAAGTCAATGAACCGATCCCATGCTTCTCCCAAGGATTCACCATCCTCTTGTTGAAAGGTTGTTATCTCATTCCTTAGCATCGCCGTTTTGGAAGCGGGGTAGTACTTGCTTAGGAACTCCTCAGCCAAATCATCCCAAGTAGTGAAAGTGTTTGGAGGATGGTTATTCAACCACCTCTCCGCCCGGTCTTTAAGGGAAAATGGGAACAACATGAGGCAAAGGGTTTCCTCGGGCACACCATTCCTCTTCATGATTCCTACCCTACTTTTGAATTTTCTCAAGTGGGCATGAGCATCTTCATCGGGGAGGCCTCCAAAGCTATCCCGCTCAATAGAACTCATTTGAGCCGGGTGAATCTCAAAATTATTAGGGGCCAAGACACCGAAATTGATTGGAGATTGGGTATCATCGTGGTTGGGACGGTTACGATCACGTAAAGTCGTCATTTGTGGTTGATTTTGTTGTTGAGGTATTGTAGGTGGTGAATTTGGTGGTGTATTTTGTTGTGTATTGTAGAAGGGGTTTTCAAATATGGGTTCAATGGTGTTATTTTGTGGGTAATCGCTTGTTGGAGTGGATGTAGAAGCAATTAAAGTATTGGCTTGTTGATGGCTAACTCTTCTTGAATTCCTAACCCGAGCAAGTGTGTTAGCGCGGAGAGCCTAAATAACCTTTCGGGTTCCGGATGGCTCAAGAACAAACCTTCACCCCTAGGCATGAACTCAAAGCAACTCAAAAACAAGTTAGACTCCTAGTGTGTTTTTGGGCACACTAGGGAAAGACAATAATGCAAGGCACTCTACAAATAATCTAACAACTAAAAACC
>JAIUZE010046188.1:0-23843 GCA_022085475.1 Heliosperma pusillum
AGGAAAGATCTCACCAAAGCGTCTTCATTTTTCCCTTTTTCGTGCCTCTTATGATGTGGGGTGCACCTATGGATGGAGATAAACAGAAACACACGGCAATATATACAAAATAAACTATATACAAACTAATCTAAACATATATTTTTTTGGAAAATTTTCAAATTTTTCGATTTTTAGGCATTTTTCAACTTTTTTCGAAACTCAACGATATATACAAAGGAAATAAAATCCTCCCCACACTTAAGACTCACTCGTCCTCGAGTAAGTGACTCAAACATGAAAGGAGGGAAAAAAAAAGAAAAGGAAAACAAAGCAAATTTTTGGGTTTTTCAATTTTTTTTTTTTTGGGAATTCCCTCCCCACACTTGGCATTTACATGGTGTGAGGGGTGAATTCAAAGCAAATAACATGTTTTTGGGTTTTTAAATATTTTGAAAAATAAAAACTTGTTTTTGGGGTTTTTGATTTTTGATGAATAATCACAATATGAACAATATATACAAGAGGGTTAGCTTTAAGTAAATGCATGAACTACACTATATGCTAATCTAGAGTCTCGCTGCGGTGGTAAGGTGCATAAATGCAAGCCCCTCATGGGGGTACCTACCACAGGAAAGTCTAGTGTGCCATATCGGAGTCTCGTCGTGGCGGTAAGATGCATAAATGCACGCCCCTCATGGGGGTACCAACCACGGGAAAGTCTAAAAATGACACCAAACAAGATGCAACTACGCTATATGGATGCAAGGCTAATATGTGACGATATGTTACAAAATTAAATTCTAATGCAAGCTTAAATTGATGCAACTAAATGGATAATTAAACTAAGATATAATACAACTATCTAAATGCATGCGAAAATATAAATATGATGAAGATTTGGATTAAAAAGGATCATACTCATGGGTTTCCGGCCTCAGGAGTATCCAGTGAAATCAGAAGATGTAGTATCAAATTGGCCATGACTGGCCTCAGCAAAAGACGCATCTACATCCCTGGCTCCCGAGCCTGAGCCGCCACCCTCCACAATCTCGAACCGGGGACCCATACTGTTAAACCACTCGGCATTCTGTGCCGCAATCTCTGGGTCCACCTCCTCCTCATCAACTACCGGCTGAGCAAAAACCGGCGCAGAAGAATAGTAGTCATGCTGAATATTGAAATCACCAAACACCCTAGAGCCCTGATCATACCCGCCCTCTGGCCACATGAAATAGGACGGATGCGGGCCAACTGGCTCCCTATACCCCTCCCTACACCAATTATCGTAAGAAGGGTATTGGCCAAGAGCCAAATCATAATACATCCTGTACATCCGTTGCGACAAAAGAGCTCTATCCCGAGCTTCCTCCTCTCGCCTCTCTTTCCCTAGCCGCTGCCTCTCTTTCCCTAGCCGCTGCCTCTCTCTCCGTAGCTGCTGCCTCGGAGGCCAAAGTCATATCGGCCATGAACTGGATCAAGGAAGGATCCAAAGGTGGGTAACTGGGAGTGGTGGAAGTGGATGTCTCGGGTTGGGAAGAATTGGGCCAAGGGCGCCACTGCTGCGGATGATAGAAGGGGTTCAAATAAGGCAAGGTGGTGGAAGTGGGGCCCTGCTCCTCTCTCTTATATGTGGTGACGGGGGCAGTAGGATCTCGCCTAAATGCGGTAACTGGAGCTAAAGGATCTTCCGGGATTTCCTCAGTAGGTGGTGGTGGAGGGTTCTCCTCCTGTAGGGGGAGAAGATAGTGCGCGTTATCAGGAACCACTTTCATAGCCGCACTATTCGGGAGGGGAATAGAATATACCCCTCGAATCCTCTAATAAGTCTTCCCGTCCTCAACTCTCTTTACTACTCAGTCAAGCTTCTTTGAAATGTAATCCTCCGTCAACAAGGAGCATCCCCCTAAACACCTCAAATTACGCTCATCAAGAGCATCTCTACATAGGACATGGGCAATCTTGGTGACAATTCCCCCTAAATGGATTCCGGTCGGGCTAAATGGGTCATTGGCAATTTTCTGAAAGTGGATAGCGACATGGTGACCAATGTTGACCCCGAATTTATTTGGCTTTTGGAACAAATAAGCCGCCAAAATCGAGAGCTCATCGGCCCTAAAGTTGTGACACTCCTCTCTTCCAAACAACGTCCAACCCATAAACCGATGCCAAAACCTAATAAGGGCATTGTGGCAAGCATTTGCCGGCCTCTTAGTTCCCTTCGCAAATTCCATTCCCGAGAGAGCAGTCCAAACATCATTCACATTAAAGTTTTCGGGGACTTTGTATGACTTATGAAATTTGACCCCTAAAACCTTACAAAATTTCTCAAGGGGAAGGTTAAATGCAGTATTAAGAAGGCGAAAGGAAACAATTTTGACCATACCCGTATTCATATCCTTCTCATGACTAAACGAACTCAAAAACTCCCAAGTGAGACGGGGGTAAGTACGGAAGTGCTGACCGTAGAGTTCCCCCATCCCCAACCCTTTGAAAAGCTCAAGAGTGACCGTATCAAGGCCGAGGTTTCGCATAGTATTCCGACAAATAAAACGGGAGTGGGGAAGAGGTCTGCGCTTTAAACATTGAAATTTACCTCTCGCAATTTCGCTGACGAAGACGATATCGGGAAAATCGTCATCCGGACCCATACCCGCCGTAAATTGCTGGAGCCTAGCTTCCAACTCCGCCTCAAGCTGAGCCGTTGTTCTTTTCCGAGGTGGTTGTTGAGCCATGGTGATTTTCGTATTAGTCAATTGAAAGTGGGAAAAATTGGGTTTTTGAGGTGGGGGATGATTTTATTTGAGGTAGTGGGTTAATTTATTGGGTTTGATGTTGTAGTGATGGAGTATTGTGGTGATGTAATGGAGTTTTTGTGAGGTTTTTGTGGGGATTATTTGTGGGGTTTGAAAGAAGGAAGAAGAAGAATGGAGAAGAAAACAAGAAGAAAGAAAGGATAAGAAGGGTTCACGAGTTGTTTATTTGTCTCGGGTGAAGGCTGGGCCGGTCCAGGCACCGGCCGCCGGTCGACCGGCCTGGACCCCAAGGCAAAAATTTGATTTTTCTGGTTTTTTGAATTTTGCATGTTCAGGTAGTCTAGGCCGGTCGACCGGCCTGGACCTCAGCTCAAAATAATCAACCTTCAAAATCTTAGTCAAATGATGCTCTGGGCCGGTGTCAGACCGGCCGCCGGTCCACCGGCACAGAAAACAGCTCGAAAATTCCCAAAAATTCACTTCCTATGATAACGTGCTCCAGGCCGGTCGGCAGACCGGCTGCCGGTCGACCGGCCTGGAATACCTGCAGTTCAAATTCCCATTTTCACAAACTTGCTACTGGAGTGCTCTGGGCCGGTCGGCACACCGGCTGCCGGTCGACCGGCCTGGAGCACTTCTCCATTTCTTCACTTCGTCTTCAAATTCACAACAAATCCCCAAAGAAACCCAAGTCACCAACAAACTCGACCCTACCAACATATTCCCAATGATACGGTTTTGATCCAAACCCGACTACAAATGTTTCAAATCTACCTAAGACTTCTTCCAAAGACGAAATACCCGAGTACACAAATCCATATCTTCACAACTATTCCTAATATGCATGCTATATACAAAAAATTTGGTGGTTGTTGAGGGACTCCACCAAACCTATCAAATCACAAGAGTTTACAAACAAGACTCCTCCTCGGGAAGTGGATCCCCAAGGAAGAGTACTTCCACCGTTCCTTTTTCATCGCCATCAAAATATCTTTTCACTCGATGCCCATTGACTTTGAAATTACCACCTTCTTCGCTCCAAAGTTCAAAAGCTCCATGTGGTGAAATGTCGATAACTTTGAAAGGACCCGACCATCTAGAGCGTAGTTTTCCCGGAAACAACTTGACTCTAGAATTATAGAGTAAGACTTGGTCACCCACTTTTACATCTTTATCAACCAATTTGGCATCATGCCATTTCTTAGTTTGCTCCTTGTAGATCTTTGAGCTCTCGTAGGCATCAAGTCTTAGCTCTTCAAGTTCATTCATTTGGAGAAATCGTAGCTCTCCGGCCATATCAATATCAAAGTTCATCTCCTTTAAGGCCCACCATGCCTTGTGCTCCAACTCGATTGGCAAGTGACAAGCTTTTCCATAAACAAGCTTGTAGGGAGTTGTGCCGAGGGGAGTTTTGAAGGCGGTGCGAAGGGCCCATAGAACATCCGGAAGCTTTTGAGACCAATCCTTCCTACCTTTGCTTGTAGTCTTCTCCAAGATGGCTTTTATTTGACGGTTTGAGACCTCTACTTGCCCACTAGTTTGAGGGTGGTAGGCAAGAGCGGTCTTATGAGTGACACCATGGGAAGAAAGTAAGATCTTGAAAGTGCTCTTCCTAAAGTGCGAACCCCCGTCGCTAATCACCACCCTTGGGGTCCCAAATCTCGGAAATATAGTGTTTTTGAAGAGCTTGATAACAACCTTAGCATCAATTGTTGGGGTGGCAACGGCTTCAATCCACTTGGACACATAGTCCACCGCTACCAAAATGTACTCATTCCCACAAAAGTTGGGGAATGATCCCATGAAATCTACTCCCCAACAATCGAAAAGCTCGATCTCAAGAATGTTTTGAAGGGGCATCTCATTCCTTTGACTAATATTCCCCGTTCTTTGGCACCGATCACAAGATTTGACAAAGTAGTGGATATCCTTGAACATAGATGGCCAATAGAAACCACCTTGTAACACCTTTGCAATGGTGCGAGATGTACCAAGGTGGCCCCCATAGGCCGAGTTGTGAATTCTATCAACTATCTCCATACCTTCTTCTCTAGGAACACATCTTCGAAACATGCCATCACCACACTTGCGAAAAAGATGTGGGTCATTCCAAAAATAGCGTTTTGAGTCATGCTTCAACTTCCTCCTAGCTCTAGCATCCAACTCTTCCGGAATAAACCCGCTCACAATCAAATTTGCCAAGTCCGCAAACCATGGTGATTTACCACCTATCATCATCAAACTATCTTCTCTCAACCACTCATTGATCGGGCCACTCTCATCCTTCAACCCATGATCTTCGGTAGTCAATCTAGATAGGTGGTCGGCAACAACATTCTCCGACCCCGCCTTGTCTTTAATTTCCAAGTCAAACTCTTGAAGTAAAAGAACCCACATCAAGAGCCTTGGTTTTGCATCCTTTTTCACTAACAAGTGCCTCAAAGCGGAGTGATCCGAGTATACGACAACCTTAGCACCAACAAAGTATTGCCGGAACTTTTCCACGGCATGAACAATGGCTAGCATCTCCTTTTCCGTCGTAGAGTAGTTGACTTGGGCTTGATCAAGAGTTTTGCTTGTGTAGTAGATTACATGGTGCTTCTTGTCCACAACTTGGCCAAGCACCGCCCCGACCGCATAATCGGAGGCGTCGCACATAACTTCGAAGGGAAGGCTCCAATCCGGTGATCGGATTATGGGAGCCGTCACAAGAGCCTCCTTCAACCTACAAAAAGCACTCAAGCAAAATTCATCAAATACAAATGGTGTGTCTTTGAGAAGAAGAGAAGTTAAAGGCTTGGCTATTTTAGAAAAATCTTTGATGAAACGTCGGTAAAAGCCCGCATGGCCTAGAAAGCTTCTCACTCCCTTCACATTAGTAGGGGGTGACAAGTTTTCTATTACCGAAACCTTAGCCATATCAACTTCTATGCCTCTCTTAGACACGATGTGACCAAGCACAACCCCCTCCTCCACCATAAAGTGGCACTTCTCCCAATTGAGGACAAGGTTGTGCTCCTCACATCTTTGCAAAACATTAGACAAATTCAAAGCCCAAGATCAAATGAGTCTCCATGGACACTAAAGTCGTCCATGAAGACCTCCATACTCTTCTCAAGAAAATCGGCAAAAATAGCCGTCATACACCGTTGGAAAGTCCCCGGAGCATTACAAAGCCCAAAGGGCATCCTCCTATAAGCATAAACTCCTATGGGACAAGTGAATGTGGTTTTCTCTTGGTCTTCCGGGTGTATGGGGATTTGGAAAAACCCGGAATAACCATCTAGAAATGAATAGTAAGAATGCCCCGCCAACCTTTCAAGCATTTGGTCAATAAAGGGGATGGGGTAGTGGTCTTTGAGGGTGGCGGCATTTAATTTGCGATAGTCAATGCACATCCGCCACCCGGTCACGGGTCTAGAAGCTAAGAGAGTCCCATCCTCTTGTTCCACCATAGTCACCCCTCCTTTCTTGGGCACTACATGGACGGGACTCACCCAAGAGCTATCGGTTATTTGGTAAATTATCCCGGCCTCTAGCAACTTCATCACCTCATTTTTCACCACTTCCGCCATCTTAGGGTTCAACCTACGTAGCCCATCTACCTTAGGTTTGCTACCCTCCTCCAAGACAATCCTATGCATGCAAAGATTAGGACTTAACCCTTTGATATCATCAATGCTATATCCAAGTGAACCCCTATGAGTTTTCAAGACTTTCAAAAGTTCAAGTTCTTGGCCTTCACTCAAATTAGCATTAATGATAACGGGATAAGTCTCTCCCTCACCTAAAAAAGAGTACTTAAGTGAGGGAGGTAAGGGCTTAAGTTGTACCTTTGGAGGGAGAAGGCCCTCCACCTTCTTCATTAGCTCATCATCTACCTCGTGGTCATCTCCCATCTCCTCATCATGGAGTGCCACTTGTAGAGCTTCTTCTTCACACTTCTCCTCTTCATGCACTTTTCCAACCACTTCTTCAATGACTTCCACCGAGCAAGCTTTGTGAAACATTGGTCCCTTCACTAGATGAGGAAGATTAAATTCAAGGGTTTCGTTTCCCACCCTAAAGGTTAGCCGCCCGTCCCTCACATCAATGAGGACACCTCCGGTAGCCAAAAAGGGCCTACCAAGGATGATGGGAGTGTGGCTATCCTCCGGGATATCTAGGACAACGAAATCCGTGGGGATCAAAAATTTGCCAACTTTAACGGGTACGTCCTCAAGCACACCCAAAGGTTGCTTAACGGACCTATCCGCTAGTTGTAGAGTCATAGAAGTGTGGGTTAAACTTTCAAGTCCAATTCTTTTAGCAATAGTCAAGGGAATGACACTTACACTTGCACCATTGTCACATAATGCCCTTGAAATCATGACCCCCCCCCCCCCACAACACAAGGGATAGAGAAACTTCCGGGGTCCCCAAGTTTTTTTGGCATTTTAAAAGAGTTAGGATTAATGAGGAGAGCACTACACTCCGCCTCCATAATCATAACATCTTGGGTACCCAAAGTCCTCTTATGAGTCAAGATGTCTTTTAGAAATTTTGAGTATGTGGGCATGTTTAGTATAACATCGGTGAAAGGTAAGGTCACTTCAAGTCCCTCAAGCATTTTTCTAAATTGGGTGAACTTGAAGTTTTCCTTAGTTTTCAAAGCTCTAGAGGGGTAGGGAATATCGGAAACAACAAGTGGAGAACTAAAAGATACCTTTGGAATGGGAGTTTTCTTGGTTACCTTAGCTCTTGCTATTGGTTGTACCTCTACTCCGTCATCATTGACATCCTTGTTCATCTCCTCTTCATAAGGCATAATCTCGATATACCCATCTTCTCCCTCTTTTGGTTGATCATCTTCACCCTTGCCATCATCTTTTAACTCCAAGGTGGGAGTTAAAAAGGGCTCTTCTAATTCTTCTCCTTCCTCAACATGCTCATCATTTGGAATCTCATCATTCATCATATCCATGTAGGGGTTATCAAGCACTAGTCCACTTCTTAAAGTCACCGCACATGCATGGTGGCTTGATGAAGCATCCTTGGAGCTTTTCCTTGAGCAAGTAGACCTCCCGGAGGCCTTTGAGGATTGTTCAAAGCTTGAGAAGCTAACCTAGCTTCCAATTCTCTCACCTCCTTTTTGTGAGCATTAGTGACATTTTGCAAAGCCAAATTGTTTTGGATTTCCATGTTTTTGACTAGTTGCAAAACTTCACTTATTGAAGGATCATTCTCTTGGTCTGGTTGATTTGTCAAAGGAAGGGCAAAAGCATAGTCATTCCGACTACTCGACCCTTGGTTGTTGTTTCTTTGATTGTTAAAGTTTCCTTGTTGGTTGTTGTTAAAATTCCCTTGTTGGTTGTTATTGAAGTTTCCTTGTTGCCCCCTTGAACCTTGATTGTTGAAATTTGACCCTTGGTTGTTGTTGAAATTTGGCCCTTGGCCTTGGAAAGATTGATCGGGAACCCCTTGACTTGCTTGATTGTTTTGATTGCCTTGGTAAAAATTACCTTGGCCTTGATTGTTGAAGTTTTGGTTCCCTTGATTTTGATTCCAATTTCCTTGACCTTGATTCCAATTACCTTGGTTTTGGAAGTTACCTTGGTTATTGTAACCTTGATCATTGAAGTGTTGATTTTGGAATTGGTTGGATCCTTGACCTTGTTGAGAGTTGTTGAATTGATTATTGTAATTTTCTCTTGAAAATTGACCTCCTCCTCTAGGTTGAGAAAAACCCGGAGGGTTGGAAGGTTGAACTTGAGTTTGTTGAGGGTTTAGGACATTTTGGCTTTTGTAGCTCATGTTTGGGTGAAATTTTGAGCTTGGATGATAGAATTTTGAATTTGGGTTGTAAGCTCCTTGATTTTGGAATTGAGGCCTTGAGGGCCGTGGGTTGTTGTTGATACCTTGGAAAGCATTCACATGTTGATAATCATTTCCACCTTCAATGTTATAAGATACATTGTTCCCACAAACTTCAAAGGTGTGTCCATATCCATTGCAAATTTCACAAGTGGGGGTTTGATAGGCTTCCACCATAGGAGGTGCATAAGACCCACTAGCTTCATTCACATGATGGCCTTGACTTTGATTTTGAGCTTTTTGAAGCTCGGCAAAACCCTTTGTAAAAGTTTGTGTGAGCAAATCAATCTTGGCATTGGTATCCGCATTTGAGAAGTTCTCACTTGGGTACTTAGAACTCCTTCTCAAGCTATTTCCTCTAGAACTAGTACCGTAGCTAGACTCCGATTCAACCATCTTCTTAATCAATGCCGCCCCTTGTTGGTCATTCAAATGATCAAAACTTCCCCCCGCGGAAGCATTCACCATAGCCTTGGTTTGAGGGAGGAGAGTTTGATAGAATTTTTGGGTGACATACCAATCCGCAATTCCATGGTGAGGGCATCGGGCAAGTAAGTCAATGAATCGATCCCATGCCTCTCCTAAGGATTCTCCATCCTCTTGTTGAAAGGTTGTAATCTCATTTCTTAGCATCGCCGTTTTGGAGGCGGGGTAGTACTTACTTAGAAATTCCTTAGCCAAATCATCCCAAGTAGTGAAAGTGTTTGGAGGATGGTTATTCAACCACCTCTCCGCCCGGTCGTTGAGGGAAAATGGGAACAACATGAGGCAAAGGGTTTCCTCGGGCACACCATTCCTCTTCATGATTCCTACCCTACTTTTGAATTTTCTCAAGTGGGCATGAGCATCTTCATCGGGGAGGCCTCCAAAGCTATCCCGCTCAATAGAACTCATTTGAGCCGGGTGAATCTCAAAATTATTTGGGGCCAAGACACCGAAATTGATTGGAGATTGGGTATCATCGTGGTTGGGACGGTTACGATCACGTAAAGTCGTCATTTGTGGTTGATTTTGTTGTTGAGGTATTGTAGGTGGTGAATTTGGTGGTGTATTTTGTTGTGTATTGTAGAAGGGGTTTTCAAATATGGGTTCAATGGTGTTATTTTGTGGGTAATCGCTTGTTGGAGTGGATGTAGAAGCAATTAAAGTATTGGCTTGTTGATGGCTAACTCTTCTTGAATTCCTAACCCGAGCAAGTGTGTTAGCGCGGAGAGCCTAAATAACCTTTCGGGTTCCGGATGGCTCAAGAACAAACCTTCACCCCTAGGCATGAACTCAAAGCAACTCAAAAACAAGTTAGACTCCTAGTGTGTTTTTGGGCACACTAGGGAAAGACAATAATGCAAGGCACTCTACAAATAATCTAACAACTAAAAACCAACAAAAACAACAAGTAACTTGGCTAAATCTAAGACACAAAACAAACTACGAGTTTCCTTACGCCATCCCCGGCAACGGCGCCATTTGATGATCGGTTCGTCGTCAAAACAAACATCAAAAATAACCCAATAAAAGTAGTATAAAGGGGTCGAAATCCACGAGGATGGTGGGGTCAACTACTAGTTCGATTGAATCCTATTCTAGCCTAAAATATGACGGATTGGAAAGTTAACTAAAAACTAGGAAAAACAAGTAATTGCTAAGTAATAAAGATGAAAACAATTAAGGGAAAGACTAGGGTGAAGGGTTCACCTTAGGGGGATTAATGGGTTAGTCGGGTAATTAGCAAATGGGTAAATAATTCGAGTAAAATCGATTGCTAATGTCTCAACAATCAATAATCATCAACAAAGCCATCGCATTTGTCTCAAATCACCCATATAAACACTTAGTCTAATCGTCTCTACCACCGTCGCTTAAGAGAAAATCAAACCATGCTTGATAAAATGGCAACTTTCGTTCACACATTTCATCAAACACTTGGTGTTCATATGAACAATACCCAAATCATTTACCACAAACTTACTAATTAACCAACCTAATACCCCACATAATCCTCCCTTAGGCTCCCCCTAAACCCTAGAGGAGAATCTACTCACACATGGTAAAGGGAATCAAAGCACTAAAGGGAAGGAGGAGTTCAATCAACATTATGCTATGAGAAGAATAATGATAACAATCAAAAGATGAACTATAAACTAGAAATGGAAATTAATTGCATAAACAATAAAAAAGATGAGAAATTTAATACCAAACAAAACTTATATTGATGAATAGGGGGAATGTCTTCACCCAAGTCTTCAATACAAACCCCAAAACTGAAATGAAAGACTAGATTCAACAACTTGAAAATGAGAAACTAAACTAGATTAGGGAAATATTAGGAGAGTAATTAGGGATTAATTTAAGTTACAAATTTCTAGGGTTTTGTGCTAAGAGGAATGTAAAAAACTGCTTACAAAATAATAGGGGGGGTATATATAGGTATCTCGAAATTAAGGAAGAAATTAGAAGAAGAGGGCGAATTTTCAGTCTTGTGTTCCCGGCCGGTCGACCGGCCGCCGGCCCTCTGACCGGCCTGGAGCACATCAGTAACTTCAGGAACTCCGTCTTCAAAATCTTCAAAAATCTTCTAAGTATGGAGAATGGGGGTCTGGGCCGGTTGACCGGCCGCCGGTCCCCCACCGGCCTGGAGCACCATTTGACTCTCAATGGCTTTCTGATGTAGGTGTAGGCCGGGTAGTCGACCGGCCGCCGGTAGGCCGGCCGGCGCTACTTGGGCCTTTTCTTCACTTTTTTAGCTTCTTTCATTTGTAGAGTGGTGGTCTGGGCCGGTGGGCCGGCCGCCGGTCTGGGACCCGGCCTGGGCCACCTGATGACTCAATTCTTCACTTCTTCATCTCATCTTCGAATCCCGACTCATGCAAGACCCTATTGCTCCGATTTCTTCATTTCCGCCTTAATTCCTACAAATTAAGACCGATATTCATAGCACGGGAAAACGGGAAGCAGAATGCAATCAAGGGCACGCAAATCCGTGTAAACGGACCAAAATGGGGACAAAAATGAGGGAAAAACGTGACTAATTAAATGCTTATCTGTCGCCAGCTACCTTCTGACCTTTCTTATAACCAAAGAAAGAGATTTTTGCATGATGCAAAATTCTTTGTTTGGGATGACCCCTATCTTTTCAAGCAGTGCTCAAATGGTCTGTATAGACGTTGTATCCCCCAGTGGGAAGTAAAAGGAGTTTTAGAAGGATGCCACTCATCTGCTTATGGTGGTCATCATGGTCCGTCCAAGACCGTAGCCAAAGTCTTACAATCCGGGTTTTTCTGGCCCTCGATGTTTAAAGATTCAAGAGACTTTGTTATGGCTTGTGATGCTTGTCAACGAATGGGTCAAATATACAAAAGACATGAAATGCCTCAAAACGGCATATTAGAAGTCGAGATATTCGATGTCTGGGGTATTGACTATCAAGGACCATTCCCTTCTTCAAATGGAAATCGTTACATTTTAGTCGCTGTCGACTATGTTTCAAAGTGGGTAGAAGCAATTGCCACCCCCACCAATGATGCTAGAGTTGTGATACGTCTATTTAAGTAGATCATCTTTCCGCGTTTTGGTGTACCCAGAGCCGTGATAAGTGATCGAGGAACTCATTTTGGCGAAAAGCAGTTAGACACTCTGCTTGCCAAGTATGGTGTGTATCACAGACGAGTATTAGCCTATCACCTTCAGACCAGCGGTCAAGTAGAAGTCTCGAACAGAGAGCTCAAAACAATTCTTCAAAAAGTAGTCTCAAGATCTAGAACCGATTGGAGTAATAAGCTCGATGACACCTTATGGGCTTATCGTACAGCTTTCAAAACCCCGATTGGAACATCTTCTTATCGATTAGTTTATGGAAAGGCCTGTCATCTTCCTGTCGAGTTAGAGTACAAAGCTTACTGGGCTATCAAAGAACTCAACTTAGACACTAAGCTTAGCGCTGATAGACGACTTTTGCAACTCAATGAGCTAGAAGAATTTCGTTTGCAAGCTTACGAGAATTCTAGGATCTATAAAGAGAAAACGAAGCGTTGGCACGACAAGAGGATAATCCGAAAAGAATTTAATGTCGGTGACCAAGTACTTCTCTTCAACTCCCGTTTGAAAATTTTTCCGGGAAAACTTCGATCACAATGGTCTGGACCATTCACTGTCACATATGTGAGCAAATACGGTTATGTGGAAATAATGTCTAGCAATGGTGAAAAATTCAAGGTCAATGGACACAGACTGAAACTCTACTATAGCAATGCTATCATCGAATGCTTGGATATTGTCTATATAGAGCGTCAATCCCCAACCAAATGATTTCATAGAAAAATTCGTCGAGCAGGACGTTAAACCAGCGCTTCTCGGGAGGCAACCCGTGTTTTCCCTTTCTTTTTGCATTTTATTTTTTCTTTCCCTTTTTCGTTGTTTTGTTAGATTTACTTTGCAGATGAAAGAGTTTTTGAAGAATCTATGAAAGACCTTCCTTGTCATGTCCAAAAGACTAGCTTGGGGGAGTCCGCGCTGAATAGTAATGTGACACCCTCAAATTTGCGGAAAGAAAAAAATTATTTAAATACATAAACGAAATATGATAATACATAACGAAGGTGTCATAACATAAAAAGGTCATTACAAAACGGAAATAATATTCTACAAAAGAAATATACAAGACGGGAGACATATCTCCCGTATAAATACGGAAATAAAAGTGTGTACAATAATATACAAACTATGAACCGAATATAGGTCCAAGGTAAATACTTCGCTCGCTAGCTCGTCAATGTACCCAATGTATGCATCACAAACCTGCCAACCGCATTAAATATAAACACGGAAGCCACAGTCCGTGGGGAGTAACTCCGAGTTCTCCCAGCCACGAAATGTCGAGTTTAATGAAACATGAATAACATAAAAGCAATGTATATGGAAAATACAAAACTTAAACATATATGATATGCTTTTCATGTTATGAAACAGATAACTAACAAATAACCTAGCATCTGAAAGCTATCATGTGAAACCGATAATAAAATATAACAAGAGGTAGGGAAGCTGGTATGCTAGCTCAGAGGTTACCCTGTAACGTGGCCATGATACACTCAAACCCTAATCAACACGTAATCATTTGAATCAGTTAACAATCGGTAATCCAAACTCTATCAATCTTAGCCGGCTTGCATCTCACCTTCTAAAACTCATAGAATCATACAAACATGAAAGACAAATACTTCTACAAACAGGCATAAGTTCCTAGTACAGTTAATAGAAGACTTCTGTAACTCGAGGCTATACCACAAGGTAGGAAAACATCCTAGTACTAGACTGATCAGACCTAGTAACAACAGCTATTCCATTCCCCGTCTCGTGACCAGAAGTACACAAGAAACTCTACTAGGCGACCCCCTAAGCAGAGATGGCTAGTACTTAAGCTGGCTCCAGTCCCAAAACGGATCAGGCAGCCATTCCCCGACTTGGATATAAACCCACCAAGCCGAGACACAAAAGCTATCAACAAGTGAACATATACTCGTTAAAGACAGTACCTGCCTATCAATGTCATGGTCCAAGCTACTCATTGAGAATTAGAATGGTCAAGACGCCATATATCCATAATTCTCTATGGGTACTTAGTCAACACGACACCAACCATATAAACAAACAGTCACGGGAATACATCCTATCATGTGACTAATTGCATATGAATAATAATCAAATATCATATCGCCTCATATCTACTAAGGCTAATTCATTAATTAAATACAACCTGACTTGAAGACAAATCCCCGACCCGAGTCCCGCGACGGGTCATCAGTCAAATCGGGGCTGACTAGATCTAGTTTGACCAAACCCGTTGGATCAAACCGGCTAGAAACAGAGTCTTTATCACATAGACATAAAATCAACATATTCATTACATGTTATTTTAATAAAACTTCTAACATGTGAATTATTCAATCTTACGTAAAACCCCGCTTGACTTAAAGGATATCAAAATAAACTACGATCTCGTCTTATAATTTCTAACAGGTGAGAAATAATAATTTTACGAAAAACCTTTTTAATTAAATATTTTACTTATTAATATTTCCCACTTGCTAAATATTACAAAACACGATAAAAATGACGATAACTCAAAAACCGACACGAGTCCCAAGGGGGGACCCACGGGCTGAATTGGGCCGGACCCACATGGGCCTGTTTTGGGCCTCACGGACAGAATTGGGCTGTTTTGGCCTTTGATTCGATTTTACTAAAAACCGTTTCCTAATATTTCCCGCATGCTTTAACATATTTTAAAACCCGTCAAAACAACAACCAATCAATCAAACATCGACACAACCCAAAGACCAAAACCCGGACCCACCACGGACCAACCCAGACCGGTCTGGACCGGCCTGGACCGGCTGGTTTGGTCCGGTTCAGCACCACCATTTCCGGCCACCACTACTAATCAACACCAAATTGTTTTTAACATGTTTTAATTAATCAACACCCATTTTAACAACTATCCTTACAAAAATCATTATTATCAAAAATCATCAAAATTTGTCAAGAACACTAAAACAACATAAAAATCATAACTTAGTAAAAATCATTAAAATCCTTCAAGAACACTAAACTTGTTAAAATTTCATAAACAACATAAAAAATCCTAACTTAGTAAAAATCATTAAAATTCTTCAAGAATAATAAATCATCATAAAAATTTCCTACAACTTAAAAAAATCATCAAGAACAATAAATCATCATAAAAATTTCCTACAACTTAAAAATCATCACAAACAATAAATCATCATAAAAATTCCCTACAACTTAAAAAGCATCAAAAATCATAAAACAACATAAAAATTCCATAAAACATAAAAATCATCAAGAATCATAAAACAACATAAAAATTCCATAAAACATAAAATTCATCAAGAATCATAAAACAACATAATAACCACTACTTAACATATTACTAACTAAAAATCCATACATCATAAAAACATGAACCAAAAATAAAGATGAACCAAAATCAAAAGAAACACAACTAAAGACTATGTTACTAACTAAAATCCTAAATACCATAACATGAGCCAAAACTAAAGACTATGTGACATTATTTCGTCGAGTAAATCGGAATTGTTACCTTAGCTAGCCAAAACACTTAGCACCAAAATAATAAGAAGTAAATAATTAAGAAACCCTCCTACTAATCTTCATCCAAAATATACGAGTCTCCAAACTCGTCTTCAAAATCTTCCCCTATAAGAAAATAACAAGAAAACATTATTAGAACTAAAAATATGAATTTCCATAATTAAAGTGTTGAAAACGATCTTGACGGAATTGAAATATAACCGTACGTGAAGATGAGGGGCGAAGAGGAGAGTCTAGAAATATAAATTAGGATGGATTTAATTAAGAAACGAAGATTTTATAAAGGTTTTGCTCAAGAACGATGAAGAACGGTTGATGAACGATGAAGAACACGAAGAACGATTAAATAAAGTGATATTTTGATCTTTATTTGATTTGTTGAAAAGTGAAAAGGTGTTTGTGAGTAAAGTGGAGTGGAGTTGGACGTGAGTTTATAGACAAATAAAGGTGTTGAGTTTTAAAATTGTTGTTCCGTAATTGACTCGCGTTTGATAATTATTTTACGGTAAATGATTAAATATAATTTACGATAAAGTTAATATCAAGATATTATGATATTAAAATGAAAAATAATGAAAATATCAAGGCTTAAGAGTGGTAAGGGAGCTGTGTGATGTTGAGCTTGTCGGGTCCGATTTCGAGCGTTTTGCGTAGTTTTCGTTAACTGATCGATAAAGTAAATAGTTATCTAGATATTATGATATATTAATCAAAAGAAATGAAAATATCAAGGTCTATTAGTGAGGAAAATGAGCCGTGTGGTCTTGTGCTTGCCGGGTCTGATTTTTGCTCGATTTGCGTAATCTCCGTTGACGGATCGATAAAGTAGAAAAATATCTAGATATTATTATTAGTTTATTCAAAACAAATAAAATATCTAGTTGTGAGCGGAAAGCGATGACACGCGCGTGTGACTCATGCCAAAGTCGAGTTTCGATTTCGTTTCGCGCTTTACGATGAGTCGGGAATAGTTAAATGACGTTCGGTTAAAACCGTAAACGGTATTCTTTAAATTCCGAATAAATTCAAAATAATTATATTAAATTATGATAAATCTTAATAAATCTAAATAAAAATAAATCAAAAATATTATTTTTTTTACATAAAATTTCGGTCTTCATACTTATGAGACGAGTCGGGAAAAGTCAACGGAAGTCAAAGTTGACTGAAAAGTCGAGAAAAGTCGAAGATGACTTAAAAGTCCAGAAAAGTTTAGGACGACTTAAAAGTCAAGAAAAAGTCAATGACGACTTTAAAAAGTCAAGAAAAAGTCAAAGACGGTTTTAAAGTCAAGAAAAGTCAAAGATGACCAAAAACGGTCTTTTCATGAAATCTCTCAAAAATTCCAAATACGAACGCGGAATTTCAAAATACGACTCGGAACAAAAATCCCTATATTAAAAACTTAAGTTCTACTGAAAAGTATCCATAAGCTATTGCTTAAGCAAATTGGGTACTTTTCGGGTTGTTACAATCACCCCTCCTTTAAAAAGTTTCGTCCTCGAAACTTAGAAGAAGGAAAGTAACATATATGTAGGTCTATTTCAAACTGTTAAAAATATACTTGTAATAAAAATATAGGGTCTTATATACGGAACGGCAGGTTCTCGTCAGTCATCAAGCATAGCGATAGAGGTACGTATTTCGAACGAAGTAAATCGATAGAAAAGAGGAAAGAGGAAGGGAAAGAACGATAAGAAGGAAATTTACTCAAGCAACGAGCTCGGGATATTAGCTAATAGTTTTAGCTTGCGGGTGCTCCAAGTTTTGTGATTCGACGTACTTCACGCAACGCCAAAGGATGTACGCAAAGTATAAGCTACCACCTTGTTGCCGGAGTTAGTGTTGGAGCCTTTCAAGTATACGAATCGGCCTTTCTTCCAAAGCCAAATTAGGTTCCAAGTCCAACACTTCTTCTTGAATAATAGGACTCGGATCACTGATATACTTCTTCAATTGCGAAACATGGAACACATCATGAACTTTGCTCAAGTTCGGAGGCAATTCCAGACGATAAGCAACAGGACCAACTCTTTGAAGCACTCGAAACGGTCCAATATATTTAGGACTCAACTTCCCTTTCACTCCAAACCGTTTCACTCCCTTCATAGGTGATACTTTAAGGAATATCCGGTCATCTACATCAAATTCAAGCGGTCGTCGACGAACATCGGCATAGGATTTCTGTCTATCTTGAGCGGCTTTCATTCGTTCACGAATGACTTGAACTTGATCGATCGTTTCAGTAACAATGTCGGGACTCAACATATGATCATCTTGTACTTGATCCCAACAAACAGGACGACGGCATTTCCTACCGTATAAAGCCTCATATGGTGACATCTTGATCGATGCATGATACGTTTGTCTATAAGAAAATTCCACCAAAAGGCAAACACTTCTCCCAAGATGTATGAAAGTCTAAAGCACAAGCACGAAGAAGGTCTTCCAAAGTCTGGATCGTCCTCTCGGTCTGACCATCAGTAGCGGCATGAAATGCTGTGCTCATCAACAATTTACTACCCATGGCCTCTTGCAACGCTGTCCAGAATCGGGAACAGAATCTCGGATCACGATCTGAAACTATATCTTTAGGAACTCCATGGTAGCGTACTATCTCTTTCACATAAGCACCAGCTAAAGTATCTATCTTCCAAGTTTCTTTGATAGGCACAAATCTGGCACACTTGGTTAAACGGTCAACAATAACCCAGATGGCATCCTTTCCACCAGCAGTTCTAGGTAAAGCCATCACGAAGTCCATAGAAATAGACTCCCATTTCCACAGAGGAATTTCCAAAGGTTGCAGTAAACCTCCGGGTCGTTGATGATCAATCTTCACCTTTTGACAAGTAAGACATCTACTAACATACTCCTTCACTTCAATATTCATCCTAGGCCACCAGAATTTTGGTCTCAAATCTTTATACATTTTGTCACCACCCGGATGAATAGAATAAGGCGAAAGGTGAGCTTCATCAAGTATTCTCTTCCTCAATTCGGCACTTCTCGGAACAAACATTCGACCATGGTAACGAAGGTAGCCATCATTATCCACCACACAATCCTTAGCTTGCCCAAGTGATATTTTTGCTCGAATGGCGATAAAAGTAGCATCCTCCGGTAAACAAGTACGAATCTCTCGATAAAAATCAGGTTCCGCGGTCAAAGCACCAATATAATCAAATCCTTTCCCAACGAACTGTATCTGAAGCTTCTGAAATTCGGTTACTAGTTCATCAGGTAAAGTACCAAGAGCATTTAAAGAATGACTGGTCTTCCTACTCAAAGCATCTGCCACAACATTTGCTTTTCCCTCGTGATAAATCAACTCAGCGTCATAATCATTCACCAACTCTAACCATCTTCTCTGCCTCATGTTTAATTCCTTCTGAGTAAAAATGCACCTCAAGCTCTTATGATCGGTGTAAATTCGGCAATGAACTCCAATAAGATAATGTCTCCAAGTTTTCAAGGCATGTACTACATCTGCTAACTCAAGATCATGAGTCGGGTAATTCACTTCATGAACCCTGAGTTGGCGAGAAGCATAAGCAATGACTTTTCTATTCTGCATCAAGACACATCCCAAACCATGCTTTGAAGCATCACAATATACATCATAATCAGCTTCATCATCTGGTAAAGTTAAAACCGGTGCGGTAGTCAATCTCTTCTTCAATTCTAAGAAGGCAATTTCACATTCATCGGTCCAAGTATACTTCGCTTCCTTCTTTAGCAATTGAGTCATCGGTCTTGCTAATTTGGAAAAATCTTTCACAAACCGACGATAATAACCCGCTAAACCAAGGAAACTCCGAATCTCGGACACATTTTTCGGACTCTTCCAATCCACAACCGCCTCAATTTTAGTTGGATCGACCATAACACCGTCTTTCGAAATGACATGACCAAGGAAAGATACCTCGGGCAACCAGAATTCACATTTGGAGAAATTAGCATACCACTTTTGGCGTCGAAGAACACCCAAAATGGTTCGAAGGTGATCAGCATGTTCTTCTTTAGATTTAGAAAAGATCAAGATATCATCAATAAACACCACCACACATTTATCGAGGTACTCCCTGAAGGTACGATCATTGAGCCAGGAATTATAGCTGGAGCGTTGAGTCAAAACGAAATGGGCATCACATTGAATTCGAAATGACCATACCTCGAACTGAAAGCAGTCTTCGGAATATCTGCTTTCCGAACGGGAATCTGATGATACCCCGATCTAAGATCAATTTTAGAGAAAGTAGAAGCACCCCGTAACTGGTCAAAAAGATCATTGATACGAGGGAGAGGATATTTGTTTTTGATTGTGACACGGTTCAATTCACGATAATCGATGCACATCCGCATAGAACCGTCTTTCTTCTTGACAAATAATACGGGAGCACCCCAAGGAGAAGCACTAGGCCTTATAAAGCCTTTCTCTATCAACTCATCAAGTTGAATTCTCAACTCCTTCAATTCAGAAGGAGCCATACGATAAGGAGCTTTGGCAATTGGTCCAGTTCCAGGAACTAGATCAATGGAAAATTCAACATCCCTTTCCGGAGCAATCCCGGGTAATTCATCGGGAAATACATCGGGAAATTCCCGAACAATAGGAACATCCTTTAAAGAAGGAAGAGAAGAATCGGAAGTAGTCACTACACATAGAAATGCTTGATGACCCTTCTTTAAAACATTCAACATTTTCATAGCTGAAATTAACTTCACACTAGCTTGTTTTCTAACCCCTTGATAAGAAATACGAGCACCCAAAGGACTTTTAAGAATAATTTTCTGATCACGGCACTCGAATCGAGCATGATAAGTAGATAACCAATCCATGCCCAAAATACTATCGAACTCTTCAAGAGGAAAACGTAAAAGATTCGCCGGAAAAATAGATCCATTTATGGATATTGGAATGTCGGAATGAAGATAAGAACATGAAAATACTTCTCCGGATGGTAACGATATAGGAGTAGTTTCTCCTACTGAAGCTTTAAGCGGTAACTTATCGGATAGTCTCATGGAAATAAAAGAGAAAGAAGCTCCCGTGTCAAATAAAATTAAACACGGTAAATCATAAATCGAGAACATACCCGTCACAATATCGGGTTGGGCATCCGCCTCAGCACGGCTCATAATAAAAATACGACCCTTAGGTCTCCCAGAAATAACCGGTGTAGAAACCGTCTTCTTCCTCTCGGGACATTCATTAAACCTGTGCCCCGGTTTTTGACAATTAAAACATACTAGGGGCTTGTTGAAGCACCCAACACCCGGATGAATAGGCCTCTTGCACCGAAAGCACATACGATCTTTAAGATCGTTGTTGTTGCTCGGAATAAAGGGACGGTTTCTCTGATTAGCTTGTCCACCCTGAAGGTTTCTCCTCTTGTTTGGAAAAGAGGGAGAAAAGGAAGGTCGGGAAGAAGGATATAAAGGTCTCTTGCCAAAGGCATTAGGAGCAATATAAGAAGCACGAGCTTCCTCGGCAATCTCACGGATAGAACTCTCCGCCCAGATGGCATCATTATAGATCGAGACAAAGGAAGTAGAACCTCTACTGATCTTCCCCTTTATCTGGGTGGAGAAAGCTTCCCAGATAAAAAGAAAGATTTGTCTTTCCTCCTCTATAATAAGTCGAGTGGCATAATGAGCCAACTCATTAAACCGAGTAGTAAACTCCTGAACAGAAAGAAGTCCTTGTTTAAAATCCATGAACTCCTTCAGCTTTTGTTGTCTCAACTCATCGGGATAAAACCTCGCTTCCAAGAGCTCACGGAAACGAGTCCACCCGAAATTAGGCTCCAACTTCGCGGTAGGACCTGAAAGAGTCCACCACTGATCCGCTTCTTTCTCTAAGAAGTGAGAAGCTAAACGGACCTTGTCCTCTTCAAGGACATCATAAAGAGAAAAACTCTTCTCCATCTCTCGTAACCACACCGAAAGTTTAACGGGATCCACTTCGCCATCGTAGGTTTTGGCTTGGCTCCTCGATAGCTGTGAAGCAACCCACGTATAACTCCCGTGTCTCTCACGCTCAGGAACAGGAGTAGGAATCGGATTAGCTTGCTGGTTTTGCAGATTTTGCTGGTTTTGGATAATGACGGTAAGAGCGGCTAAAATAGTGTTGTCAATCCTCGGAGGCATCTTGCAAAATTAAAACACAGATTAGTACTTATCATTTAGCAAGAACAAAGAGACTACAACATAAATCCTAATTTACCCATCTTACCCTTCTATCTCACGGTTTATTATTTCTTAAGGTCAAGTTATTTATACAAGGGTACACAAACGTGCGTCGGGAGCAAAAATAGCTCTGATACCAACTGTGACACCCTCAAATTTGCGGAAAGAAAAAAAATTATTTAAATACATAAACGAAATATGATAATACATAACGAAGGTGTCATAACATAAAAAAAAGTCATTACAAAACGGAAATACTATTATACAAAATAAATCTACAAGACGGGAGACATATCTCCCGCATAAATACGGAAATAAACTAGTGTATACTAATATACAAACTATGAACCGAATATAGGTCCAAGGTAAAACTTCACTCGCTAGCTCGTCATGTACCCCAAAATATGCATCACCACCTGTTCGACCGCATTAAATATAAACCCGGAAGCCACAGTCAGTGGGGAGTAACTCCGAGTTCTCCCAGCCACGAAATGTCGAGTTTAATGACACATGAATAACATAAAAGCAATGTATATGGAAAATACAAAACTTAAACATATATGATATGCTTTTCATGTTATGAAACAGATAACTAACAAATAACCTAGCATGTGAAAGCTATCATGTGAGACCGATAATAAACTATAACTCGAGGTATGGAAGCTGGTATGCTAGCTCAGAGGTTCCTCTCAGAAACATGGCCATGATACACTCAAACCCTAATCAACACGTAATCATGTGAATCAGTTAACAATCGTTAATCCAAACTCTATCAATCCTATCCGGCTTGCATCTCACCTTCTAGAACTCATAGAATCATACAAACATGAAAGACCAATACGTCTACAAAACAGTAATAAAGTTCTTAGAACCGTCAATAGTCACTTCTGTAACTCGAGGGCTAATACCACAATGTAAGGAAACTCCTAGCCTAGACTGATCAGACCTAGACGACAACAGCTATTAGCCGTTCCCCGTCCCATGACATAACCGCTATGAGAAACTCTACTAGGCGACCCCCCCCTAAGCAGAGAATGCTAGTACTTAAGCTGGCTCCATCCCCAAAATGAATCGGTAGCCATGCCCCGACTTGGATATAAACCCACCAAGCCGAGACACAAAAGCTATCAAGCAGTGAACTCCATATGCTCGTTAAAGATAGCACGGGCCTATCAATGTCATGGTCCAAGCTACTCATTTAGAATTAGAATGGTCAAGACGCCATATCCTCATAATTCTCTATGGGTACTTAGTCAACACGACACCAACCATATAAGAAAACAGTCACGGGAAAAACATCCTATCATGTGACTAAGTGCATATCAATAATAATCAAATATCATATCGCCTCATATCTACTAAGGCTAATTCATAATTAAATACAACCTCACTTGAAGACAACTCCCCGACCCGAGTCCCGCGACGGGTCATCAGTCAAATCGGGGCTGACTAGATCTTAGTTTGACCAAACCCGTTGGATCAAACCGGCTAGAAGCAGAGTCTTTATCACATAGACATAAAATCAACATATTCATTACATGTTCTTTTATTACTACTTCTAACATGTGAATTATCATATTATACCCAAAACCCGCTTGACTTAAATGATTTCAACGTAAACTAATCTCGTATGATAATTTCTAACATGTGAGAAATAATAATTTTTATGAAAACCTTTTTAATTAAATATTTTACTTATTAATACTTCCCACTTGCTAAATATTACAAAACACGATAAAAATGACGATAACTCAAAAACCGACACGAGTCCCAATGTGGGACCCACGGGCTGAAATGGGCCGGACCCAATATGGGCCTGGATGGGCCCACGGGCTGTTTTGGCTTCAAAAAGGCTGTTTTGCTTTAATTTTTTCTAAAACCGTTTTCTAATATTTTCCCGCATGCTTAACATAATTAAAACCCGTCAAAACAACA
>JAIUZE010046189.1:0-10917 GCA_022085475.1 Heliosperma pusillum
TCATGCCATTGTATTCAATTTCTAACATGTGAATTATTAATTCATACGAAAACCAGCTTGACTTAAAGGATATCAAATTAAACTACAATCTTGTATTATAATTTCTAACATGTGAGAAATAATAATATATTGAAAACCTTTTAATTAAATAATTTACTTATTAAAATTTCCCACTTGCTAAATATTACAAAACACGATAAAATAACAATACTCAAAAACCGTCACAAGTCCAAGGGGACCCACGGTTCATTTTGGACCGGTTTTGGTCATCTTTTCTAAAAACCGTATCTTAATATTTCCCGCATGCTTAACATATTTAAAATCCGTCAAAACAACAACAAAACAATCAAGTATCGACAAAACCCAAAGAACCAAAACACGGACCAACCAGACCGGGCTGGACCGGGTCTGAACCGGCCTGAACCGGCCTGGTTTGGCCCGGTTTTCCAGCCACCAAAACAGCCCCCATAACCGGCCAACACCAACAACAACTCTAAATTATTTCTAACATGTTTTAATTAACAAACAACCATTTTAACAATCATCCATACAAAAATCATGACTATGAACAAATCATCCAAATATGTCAAGAACACTAAACATGTCATAAAAATTCCATACAACATACAAATCATTTCTACTTATCATGTTATTACCAACAATCATAAATAACAATAATATGAACAAAAACAAAAGGTATGTAACATTAATTCGTCGAGTAACTCGGAATCGTTACCTTAGCTAGCACAAAATCAAGTAGCACCAAAATATAAGAACTAAGAAATAAGAAACCCGTTTTCTAGTCTTCTCCTAAAATATACGAGTCACCAAACTCGTCTTCAAAATCTTCCCCTATAAGAAATGACAAGAATAACTTTATTAGAACTAAAACTTGATTTTCCATAATTAAAGTGTTGAAAACGATTTTGTCGGAATTGAAAATAAACCGTACTTGAAGATGGAGAGCGAAGAGGAGATGCTAGAAATATAAGTTAGGACGGATTTAATTAAGAAATGAAGGTTTTATGATGATTTTGCTCAAGAACGACGAAGAACGAATGAAGAACGACGAAGAACGAATGAAGAACGATGAAGAACGATTAATTAGATCTTAATTTGATTTTTTGTAAAATGAAAAGTTGTTAGTGAGTAAAGTGGGGTGTGTGAGCCGTGTAGTTATAGAAGAAATAATGAGTCGGGTTTTGAAATTGTTATTACGGAATTGACTCGGTTTAAATAAATATATTACGGTAATTGATTAAATATAATTAGATATTAAGTTAATTAAACCAAATATCTAGATATTATGTTATTGTAATGAAAAGATAGAAAATATCAAGGCCTAAGAGAGGAAGGAGAGCCGTGTGGTTCATGAAGAATCGGGTCTGTTTTTCAAGCGATTTGCGTAATTTACGTTGACGGATCGATAAAGTAACAAATATCTTAGATATTTGTATTAGTTTAATCGAAAGAATGAAAATATCTAAAGTGAGTGTAAAAAGATGACATGGGGCGTGTGACTCATGCCAAAGTCGAGTTTCGGGTTTGTTTCGGGATTTAAGTTGACTCGGGAATAGTTAAATGACGTTCGGGATTAAACCGTAAAAGTTATTCTTTAATCCCGAATAAATTCAAAATAATTATATTAAATTATCATAAATTCAAATAAATCTTAATAAAAATAAAATAAATTTATTATTTTTCAATATAATTTCGGTCTTTAAAATTACGAGGTGAGTCGGGAAAAGTCAACGAAAGTCAAAGTCGACTTAAAAGTCAAGAAAAGTCAATGATGACTTAAAAGTCAAGAAAAGTTAATGACGACTTAAAAGTCAAAAAAAGTCAATGACGACTTAAAAAGTCAAGAAAAGTCAAAGACGACTTAAAAGTCAAGAAAAGTCAAAGATGACTTTAAAACGGGATTCTCATGAAATCTCGCAGAAATTCCAAATACGAACTCGGAATTTCCAAATACGACTCGAAACAATAAATTATATTTTAAAACTTAACTTTGCTGAAAAGTATCCGTAAAATATTTTTACTAGAAAAATAGGGTACTTTTCGGGTTGTTACAAAGGATTTAAGTTTGCCGCAGCTTTCGACGACGAAAATTCCGGAGACCTCCTGTGACCAGTAGACACCTTCACCGAATTCCGAGCCGATCTAGCTTCGTATCAAGCCAAAGCTTCGTATCAATGACGTGAACCCAGTGCTCCTCGTTGACTAGGCACGGTCCTCGGTTCTCAAAGTTCAAAATTCACCCCTCCTTGGCGTGTGAACTGCGAAATCGGGGTGGACGCTTGGTTTGACGATGAGATTTACATTGGGTCCGCCTCATTGACCTGTGTAATGCTCGGCCAATAGTGACACGCCTCTGAATCCATCTCACTTGACTTACGCCATCTTCATCATTCTCTGCATCTTATTTGTTGACGATCGAGCCCTGTCATCCGTGTGGTAGCTGAGACGAATTACACCATAGCCATTAAACCTTCACGCCTTTGCTTGTCAACACCACAAATTGTTATTAACCAGAACGACGAATCTGCCCCCAACCGGAACGACGAGACGGAACTGATGCCGATGCCTATTGCTTACTTGTACCGAATTATTTCATCGGTGACATCCCGGACCACCACCACGGAAGGACGTTGACGTACTTAAATGGAACCACCGGTCACCGTCATAATCAAGAATTCCATTTGAGTTGAAATTTGCCATTCGTTTGACTATGTGTTGGTTTGCTGAATTTGCAGGAGCATTAAATAGCTTCTTTTGATTTTTGATTAGATAATCAAGGGATATTGATTTTTCTAATGAGCTGATGGTGTACCAGATTGTCTTGTTTTGTTGAATGCTCACTTGTAATCAACACGCACAACACACTATTTCACCCCCTTTTTTGTGAATTTAAAAGAGAATAATTTGTTCGTTTAATTGTCATAGAAGACGATCTAGAGCACTTTAAGATGAGCAAATTTCAAAAGACGAGCAAGAAGTATCTCGTGACGTTCGTTAATGCCGGCGACAAAGCAAATATCGAAGTCAAGCACGCCATTTTCCCTCCTATAACGGGTTCTTTTGCTGAGTGTTGGTTATTGTTGACATTCCATCGAACTTAGACGGCTGGTGGCAAGGAACTGAAAACTCGTCACATGTACTTCGTTCGTCACACCATCGACGCCATGTCAACTTTTTCAAAGTTGTTAAACTGTCTCTCGACGAGATGCCATCTTTCACTTTGGATTCGAATTTCATTATATTCCGCGTTACTAGGAATACTAGAAGACCCTTTTGACGATGTTTGGTGCTTGAGAGCTTTCTCCAAATAATCATGTCACGACTTTTGCCGAGAAGTTACGGCGAGCTTGCCTTGATCTTTCGTCGTATTACATAAACAAGAAGTTGGTCCTTGCTAGCTTTCTCCAAATCTCATCCCCCAGATTTTCTCCGAGACTTAGTCAATCATTGATGATAATTTTCACGAATGATGTGGTGCTTAAAAGCTTTCTCCAAATCTTCGCCACATTGATTTTCTCCGAGACTTGGTCAGTTGTTGATAATAATTTTGACGAACGATGTGGTGCTTAAAAGCTTTCTCCAAATCTTCGCCGTATTAGTTCTTTGAATACACTCGTTGCTTGAAAGTTTTTTTTTTTTTTCAAGTCTTGAGTTTTACTTCAAAGTTGACATTGAAAAAGAGCAAGAATACAATTTGGTGTATTCTTGATGCCCCCAATATATGGACTTTGAAACAACTTTTTTTTTTTTTTTCATTTGTTTGGTGTGGCTGGACTTGAGCAAGACTCAAGCTGCCTACGTTCTTGTAAAAATAAAAAAATTATTCCACAAGATCAAGCCAACGTAGTTCATCCAAAGAAATTAAGGTTTGTATTTGGATTTGGATTTTTTTTTGTGAGGGGAGTTTTTTTTCGTGTGTGAGAATTTTTTTTTTGTGTGGGGGAGTTTTTTTTTTGTGTGCGGGAATTCCCTTTTTTTTTTTTGGGTGCAGTTTAGGCTCGTGCTTAGGAGCTTGGACTTGCCGTTTAGACTCTTGCTTAGGAGTTTGGAGTTGCAGTTTTCCCTCTTGCTTAGGAGTGTTCTTTGCCCCCAATATTTGACGAAGGCCTTGTTTTTGTTTTTACTGGAGAATTGACCCTGACCTTGACGGTGGCCATAGCTTATTTGGAATCCTCCATTTTTTTTTGCATTAGTTTTAGTGGCGGAATAGTTGTCCCCCATGACTTGCGATGGTGATCTCCATGTCATGAGCCCGAGTCGCCAGTTCTTGAAATGTCCTCGGCTTAATTCCTTGAAGAATATAAACCAAGTCCAAGTTCGTGCCTTGGACGCACATCTCCACAGCTGAAATCTCGATGAGACGATCCTTGCACTCCAGACTTAACGCGCGCCACCTATTGATGTAGTCGATGACAGGTACATCCTTCCATTGTTTTGTGTTGGTGAGCTCTGTCATGCTTACAATACGCCTGGTACTGTAGAATCGATTGAGGAATTCCTTCTCCATTTGATCCCAACTGTCAATTGACTCGACGCTTAGATCCGTGTACCAGTCAAAATCAATGCCTTTCAACGAACGGACGAATTGCTTGACTAAGAGATCTCCCACAGAACCCGCAGTGTTACAAGTTTCAATGAAATGAGCAACATATTGCTTGGGGTTGCCTTTTCCGTCAAACTGCTGAAACTTCGGTGGTTGATAGCCGGTGGGCATTCTCATGCAGTCGATCCTTTTGCTATAAGGCTTGATATAACGATGATTTCCCGAATTAAAGCTCCCGCTGAATTGACTTTTGAAAGCTTTTGAGATCATTTCCTGGATGTCTTCAGCGGTAGCTGATTTGTTTGGCTTCCCACTATCATCGCCGATATCACTACCGTGGTCATTTTTGTCACTGAGATATGACGACGTAGGCCGTTTTCCCAAATTTTTCGTCAAGGTAGCAATCTGTTTGGTCTTTTCCTCGTTATCCTTCATGAGTGCGTCAAGAAGGGTTTTCATTTTGTTGAGTTGTTCTTCCACAGTGTCGGTCTCAATGACCATGACAGGCGCCACCATGGAATATGACCGCTGGCTTGTCGTCTCCTGATTAGTCCTTTGTGGTGAAAACGGAGACGATCCAACGCTACTTTGGCAATCTTCCACGGTGAGTGGTCCGAGCAACGGACTAGCGTGAACATTCTTTTTCTCCGGAGAGTCGTGCGCCTTCTCTCGAGATGATGTTGATGAGGAGAACTTAGGCTCGTCGACTTGGACGTGGGAAAAGGAACCGAACATTGGATATCCATATGGCCTAGAGTCGCCGGCACCATATGATTTCTTGAGAGCAGCGACGGAAGTGCTAGATTTGCGACTATTGCGAGGTCTCGTAGGCACAGACGCAGAACGGAGTCTCGCCGCGGCATTGCGAATGAGGGTAGATCTGGTCCTACTCCTTGTGGAAACACCGATGCTTTGTTCATCAAAAGATGCACCAAGGCGAGTTAAACTTTCGTCATCAGATTTGGATGTCATCCTCTTCGACATGGTGGAGATCTTCTTGGAGGCCATCGGAAAGAATGATTTGAAACTTGATTATGCGGAAAAAGAGATGAGTAGTAGAGATGTCCCACCGAGCGTGCCAAATTTGCAACAATAAATTTGTGTAGATCTGCAAATAAGTAGAGAAAACACAAAATAATGCAACAAAGTAAATTTTTATTAATTTAAATGATTTCGGGTACAAACTACTAGTTATTCTACTGATTCGATTTCCGCGATTTGGATGAATAGACGGATTAAAGGATGGTCTTGATTTGAAGACTTCGTTCTCCTTCCTTTGATTTGATTTCTCCTCTTCAAATGACTTGCAATGGATGCTTGACGTCAGATTTTAGAGTATTCTTTCTCTAAATATTTCTCTTGTAAGAGGTTTTTGTAGAGAGGTTTTTGTTCTAGAGAGGTTTTGTTTCTCTAGTGTAGTTTTTGTGTTTGTGTGGTGGTTCTTTTTTTGTGATTCTTTGTCATTGCCCCCAAAATGAGAGCTAAGTGCGGTATTTATAAGAAATGAGAGGCTTGGCTTCTCCACTTAATGGACTTGGTAGTCTTTTCGGCCTATGTGAGCATATTTGACCCATCTAGGCGAGATTGACTCGTCTTAGTGAATTTGACCCATTTGACGGGTTTTGTCACTTAAATAAGCGAGCCGGATTTAAAATAACTAAAATGTTCTAATTTAATATAATTTCGTCCAAATCAATTATATTAGTTTATTTGTAACACCCGGAAATGTACCCTATTTTTATAGTGAAAATATTTTACGATTACTTTTCCGTGAAATATAGTTCTAATCGTAAATTTTATTTTCCGAGTAGAATTTAGAATTTCCGAGTTCGTATTTGGAATTTCCGCGAGATTCCATGAGAATCCCGTCTTAAGGCGAGTTTGACTTTTATTGACTTTTTCCTCATATATACTCATACTCCCTTAACCTATTTTGATTCTCACAAACACAATTCAACTTACTTCTTCCTTAAGCAAACCAAAACCCTTGCCTCCATAATCTTTCCGATCTTTGAATCATCGTATCTCCTTCGTTTCTTGTTGAAATTCTCGTAAGTTCGTCTTATTCTTCCCCTCTTATCATCCTCTATCCGTATTGATAATAAAATTACCGTCTTTCTCGCTTTTCAAACTTTCCGTCTTTCTCAAGATGAATTTTATTCATCTTTTATGATCTATTTGTAGCTGGTGACCTCCAAGATCCCGACAAAGACTATTTTCTAATTGAAGAGGAGCTTGACGAGTAGTGAAGACGCATTAAGGTAACGGTGAAGGGTTACTCGATATCATTTACATGTTTTACATGTTATTTATTTTAGGAATCGTATTTAGAATACGATTAGTGAGTTTAGTAATGGTGTTGATGATGGTATATATCGTTTGTTGAGAATTTATATGAGATTCTATGATTTATGTATATAATCGATAATTGTTAAATGTGGATCCTTAGTGAAAAGGGTGATTTTCGTGCATATGGACCCCAGCCGGTCAACCGGCAGCCGGTCAGACCACCGGCTGGGGTAGTGGCTGTATATAATTACACTTTTACGTGATTTTGAAATAAGGCTTTGGTCTCAGCCGGTCGACCGGCAGCCGGTCAGACCACCGGCTGAGACACCCCTCCTTTCCCTTTGATTTTCTCATATGCCTATTGGTCCCAGGCGGGTAGCCGGCAGCCGGTCACCTTGACCGGCTGGGACACACTGATGTTTCATGTTGGTTTTCACATGAGGTTTGGCCTTAGCCGGTAGACCGGCAGCCGGTCAGCCTGACCGGCTGGCACCTGCTGGACTTTATTTGTATTTCTTGTTTATGATTTAATTTATAATAGTTCGCATGGTTCGTTTATCGTATAATTTTACGTAGTGACTTATAATATTAATGTTTTGAATATATGACATCTCATTTGCTTGTATCACATGTTTTGTGACGATTTTTGGTATGTTTCACTTTGAGTCGGTTTTTACAAATGATACGGTTTGAGCACTATTTTGTCTTGTGCTTTGTACTCTCATTCCCTTGGCTACCTCCACGTTCGTAAGGCTAGAATGTCGGAATGGGGAGGTATCCTACTGCTTAATTGCATGTGTTAGTGGGCATACGACGACGTTGTTGGGAGTTCAACGCTTTGCGTTGATCGACCCGGCCGTCAAATGTTGTGTACTTGCGAGGTGGTTTTATTTTCATGTAGCGTACTGTAACACCCCCATAATCCGTTATATTTAAAAATAGAGTTTTCATGTAAAATTCGGAATATGGATGTGTCCATTTGAACCAATTGTAGTAGAAGTATTTAAATCATGTAATTCAAAGGGGTAAATGTCCATGTGAATTAAAAACCAAAGAGTAAAATCCGATTACAACTAAATCCAAACGTTTGCGGAAGCGAATAAGTTTGATGATGCAAAATAAAGATAATTGTCTAAACATTTGTTTCCAATAAAAACAATAACGCGCGCTTTCTCCCGTGGTTCCCACGTCCTAGTTCCTTGGATTACCTGTCACACGATCTGCTCTCACAATAGTGGTCATAGCAGTTCCAATTAAGGACAAAAACAAAAGAGGGTCAACAATAATGTTGAGTAAGGCAAACAGTCCAAAAGTAAATAGGAGTTTTACTTAAATTTAGAATTCATAAGAAAGTAAAATATCATTGAGAAGTTCAAGTTTCTAAATAAGGAAATCCGATCCAAAATAGTTAGTCCTTCCAAATCTTAAAACACTTTCCTTCGAAGAAAACATTTCTTCACTTTCTTTAGTAAGTAATGGATAGAGGCCGTATGGAGAGGATTCCCTCGCCCTAGTCCGGATAAGACGTGGTTCACCAAACCATGTACAATAACTGTCCAAAAATCCCGAGTGTGCACACCCCTCCAAGGGCCAACCCCAAGGAGGAAGATAAGAGGACGGGGTCTCGATCAACTAACCCCCACCAGAAGCTCTGTATAGGAGGGCCCCTTTTATTATTTGGGAACAACCTACCCCTCTACCAAAACCGTTCAAACCAAAAATCAAAACCATTTCCAAACAATTAAATCCATTTCTTGAGATTAACCATCTCCATAACTTGTACAAAAGATCAAACGGTTTTGGTTTTCAAACTCTTAACAGTTATGAGTCCTTTATTATATTTCAACACTTCAAAGGATGGAATAACATCAATTATTTTTCAATATTTCATCACAATAATCCAAACTTATAATAACAATCATTATAAACATTATACACAATATAACATTTGAAACAAAACTCAATAGTTCAAGAAAAGTGTATGGACAAGCGTTTCCCTTACCTTATGAGATGGTCTAGAAGTTTAAAGTGCTTCTTCTACAAATTCCGAGTCTACAATATACATAAAGTACTCGTTACTAAATTATTCAAGTCGGTCCTTAACTAGTTCAAATGGTTTTAAGTATTTTACTCGGTTTTTGGTATGTTTCCATTTTGAACGTTTTGTTCCGAGTTTTATTCTTAAGAAAGCAAACTAAGTTAATGGTCAGAATATTTAAGAGTATTTTATCAAGCTGGTGCTTTTAGTTTAACAAGTTATAGCTTATACACTTGGTTTATACAAGTTCATTATCTCATACATACTTTACGGTTTTACAGATTCTGAACAGTGACTTCAAAACGTCATAAATCCTTCATTACTTAACTTGCTTGGGTTATACCAATTAGGTTGGATTCTCTAAGATGTCCTACAACTTTAAGTGTCAAATACTAACAGTCCAAAAACGATTCTAAGGCCTCTGAAATTTCTGTTTAGTAAAACGTGACGGTTTCCGAGTCACAGAAAGTTTTGGGCTGGTTCGGGTGTTTAAATAGTCGAAATATCTGTTTTCAAAAGGCCAACATGCATGTCTCTTATTAAAGTTTATCATAGTCAAATATCAAGAATTTATCTTTAGTATAACTTTATTTCCTAGTGGTCTATTCGAAAATGGTAGATTCTCAACTATCGATCTAAAGAACAATATTTTAACAGATTTCCAGTTTGTCATTTTCTTTTGCAAAAATCATATAAAATCAAATACGTAATATTATTCGACGAAACCAACTCCAATAGGTCTAGTATTTTGTCTAGAAACTTTTATGTATATAAAATATTAGCCAAAAATAGGTTTAAGATGTACTATTGATCGGATCTTTAACTAGTGGTCAGAATATGAGTCACAACATATTTTGAAGTATATTACAAAGATTTTAATTTCAAATGAGTTGATTCCAGGGCCTAATATACTTTATATTCATTGAAGTTCTTTTTGGTAAAAGGGTTTGTCCTCATTAATCCTTTAAGTTACTTTTTAAGATACAAACATTGGGACTAGCAGATTTGATTGTCCAGAATCATGTTCTTTTTGTATGATTTTGCATTTGCAAAATACTCATGGGATTATGACAAAATTTTGTACACTGGTTATAGACAGGAATACCTACGACATATAATTTTTTCATAGGAATAACACAAGTCTAAGTCGGATTTTTATTCTGTTAATTATCAACCTCCGGATTTGAAACTTTGATGATTGTTATGTGTCTAGGTTCTTGCACGCATGAATGGAGACTTGTTTGTTGAAGTTTATAGTTTAAGAAACATGTAAATATGTATTGTGAAGATATTGAAACAAGAATAGAATGGTTTTGGATGTTCCTTACATGGTGAAGAACATAAGCTAGGCAAGATCCTCCACCTACAATGCTCTCTCTTCTTCCTCCTCTTCTTTTCTCTCTTTCTCCCTCTAACCTCTCTCTATTTTTTTTTTGTAAAATGGTGTTTGAAATCTGATGGAGTGGAGGAAATAATGAGGATTGAGTGTTTAGTTAAGTGTGTTTTTGAGAAGAGAAAAAGAGAGTGAATGGGGAGGTGTGTTGTGTCACAAATGGGGGACAAATGGGAAGGGAATCTTTGCATATATTGGTCCATTTTGCATGCTCAAGTAGGTAGGTTCCTAGGCATGATGTTGCTTTAAATTAACCAGATTTGTGATGCATGGGAGACGGGTTTGGGCGGCGGAAATTTTAAATGGCGCGACGGTCTAATACGCACACAAATGTTCGACGGTTTTTACCAATTACTATCGTCAAGATTTTATTTGTTCTACCTCATATTTTATTATGTACGGATTTTATTTTATAAATATATACTTATAATGTTCCACATTAATATTATATTATTTAATTACTTTCCCCAAACTCGTACCCGATTAACAACGAAGCGATAACTATATCGCCACAAGATCTTCCATTTTATCTCCATTGATTTTAATCTTTTAAAATCCTTTATTCCTAAATTCGATTACTCTTAATTTTTAATTTCCCTTTTTATCTCTATTGACTAATTTTACGGGTATTAC
>JAIUZE010046190.1:0-26368 GCA_022085475.1 Heliosperma pusillum
TGATTACATGAATGATATATTGATGATTCATTGAATGACTTGGCATGGTTTGTTTGTCGAGTCTCAATCTTATCAAACTTATACCGCTAACGGTGAGATGTAAGCCCTAGTGAGCGTATTCGGTTGCCTAAGAGTGTTTTCCCCGAGTCTTTGTATCACATGATGGATTCGGATTGTATTCCCTATGCTCTTATCATTTTATATAGAATTGCCTATCTATTCTAATTGTACCTCACATGTATATCTATATATGCATGATTTACTTTTGTATTTCCTTTGATGTACGTTTAATGTGATATGGCTGGGAGAACCCGGAGTTACTCCCCACTGATTGTGGCGTTCATGTTTTTCATGAATGAACCGGTTGCTTGCATGGATGGCTTTTTGCTTATGCTATTTTGGGTTCGGGTGTGAGCTAGCGGGCGTTGTCCCTGGATGAAACACCTCTAGACGTTGTTTAGCTAGTTGCTAATTACTTTGTCTTTTGTTAACACTTTGAGAGACTACGTCTCTTGTGGTATTTTTATTAGTTTGTAATATGTTGACACTCCTCGTATTTTTTCTATATTGCATGTATAAAGGTTTTTAAAATACCGTATTTTCCGCTATATAATTCACATGCTTGTATGTGTTATATTTCCGCATTCGCGAGGGTTGTCACATCTTGCTCCCACTCGACTTGATATATAAGACTGGTTCCTCGACCATCGATAAATCCATTCTCTTTTTCACTTGGTCCGACCTCTGATTTCCACTCCCCGAGAAGCTTGCTTAAGTCCATAAATGGAACGCTTCAGCTTGCATACCTTCTTAGGATTTTTAGGATCAATGAAACCTTCGGGTTGTACCATGTACAACTCCTCCTCCAAATAACCGTTTAAGAAGGCGGTTTTCACATCCATCTGCCATATTTCATAATCATGAAAAGCAGCAATCGCTAAGATTATCCGAATGGAACGCAACTTGACTACGGGTGCAAAGATTTCATCATAATGCAATCCGTGCACTTGAGTGAAACCCTTTGCCACTAGTCGTGACTTGTATGTATCTGGTTGTCCTTCTACAGAATGCTTTATCTTGTAAAGCCATTTGCACTGAAGAGACCGAACCTTATCAGGTAAGTCAACCAGATCCCATACGTTATTCTCATACATAGAGTCCATCTCGGATTGCATGGCGTCAAGCCATAGCTTAGAGTCGGAACAGGTCATGGCACCTTTATAGGTAGCGGGTTCGTTACTCTCAAGGAGTAAAACGTCATCACTCTCATTCTCCTCGACCATACCAATGTATCTGTCTGGAGGAATCGAGTGTCTACCCGACCTCCTAGGTTCCAAAGGAATATTTACCGCAGCTGATGATGAAGGAACAGTTTCCTCCATTGGTTGCTCGGTTGTTGGTTCTTGAATCTCCGACAGTTCGAATGTTCCATTACTTGTCCTATTCTCGAGAAATTCTTTCTCTAAGAACGTCGCACTAGCCGCAACAAAAACTCGATGTTCGGTAGGCGAGTAAAAGTAATGACCAAACAGCCCTTTTGGATAACCAATAAAGTATGTCTTGACCGATCGTGGGCCGAGCTTATCGTCAGGTCTCCACTTGACATAAGCCTCGCAGCCCCAAACCCGAATAAAGGACAAGTTTGGGACCGTTCCCTTCCATAATTCATATGGAGTCTTGTCTACAGCTTTAGACGGACTTCGGTTAAGTATTAGAGCAGCTGACAAAAGAGCATAACCCCACAATGAATCCAGTACAACGTGTGACCTCATTAATGGGATCGAACCATATCAAGTAATGTTCGATGTCTCCGTTCGGACACAACCATTCAATGTGGTGCTCCAGGTGGAGTTTAACTGTAAGTACTACACCACAGTCTTATATAAGGGCTCCGATAAACTCCCTTCGAAAGATATCGCCACCATACTATCCGAACGTATGCTTTATCTTTTCTATCCCAGCTGGTTTTCAACCTTATTCTGGAATTCCTTGAACTTGTCAAAGGACTCACTTTTATGCTTCATTAAGTAGACATATCCATATCTACTCAAATCGTCCTTGAAAGTGATAAAATATCTATAGCCATCTCTAGCGTTGATTGCATAGGTCCACACACATCAGTATGTATGAGTCCTAATAGGTCAGCAGCGCGCATTCCAACACCTTTGAAGGAAATTCGAGTCATTTTGCCTATGAGACATGATTCACACGTGCCAAAAGATTCATATTCAAATGGGGAGATAGTCCCATTATCAATGAGCTTCTTCACGCGTTTTTCATTTATGTGTCCCATACGACAATGCCATAAATAGGTTTGATTTTTTTCACCAACCTTTGCTTTCTTACTACTCACATGCAATATATTTGTGGTTTGATCTAAAACATAAATCCCATTCATGGAAACTGCTTTACCATAAATCATTTCGTTTAAAGAGAAAATACAACTATTATCCTTTACTACAAACGAAAAGCCGTCCTTATCAAGTACGGAAACCGAAATAATGTTTTTAGATAAACTGGGTACATAGTAACAGTTATTCAGAAATAACTCAAATCCACTCGGGAGTTAGATTACATATGTTCCCACTGAAACGGCAGCTACTCTTGCTCCATTCCCCACTCGCAGGTCCACATCACCCCTTGCGAGAGTTGTGATGTTTCTTAGACCCTGCAAATGATTGCACAGATGAGAACCACAACCAGTATCTAGTACCCAAGTTCCGAAATTTGCATGGTTGATCTCAATCATATGAATAAAGAAGAAGACATACCAACAGGAGAGACGCGGCCTGCTTTTATGTCCTCACGGTACAAGAGGCAGTTCCTCCTCCAATGCCCAAACTTGTGGCAATGGTGGCACTCCACGTTACCTTCATCGCTCTTTGTCTTGCCTTGTGAGCTACCGCTAGTCTCACCAGGCCCACTCTTGCCTTGCCCTGGCTTTTTGAATTTCGGCTTCCCTACAGCTAGGTTTGCCTTAGCCTTGCCCATACCTTTGCCCTTGTTGCCAATCATGAGAACGTCCTGTTTCAGACTCCCCCTCAATTTCAGATCACTCTCTGTCTGTACAAGGAGTGAGTGGAGCTGATGAAGACTCTTCTGCATATCATTCATATAGTAATTTGCCCTGAAAAGGGCAAAACCATCATGAAGTGAATGAAGAACGCGGTCTATGACGATCTTCTCATCGATTTTGCAACCAAGTGCCTCCAGTTTCTCGACATTCTCAATCATGTCAAGAATGTGTGGGCTAACTGCTTGGCCCTCTGGAGTTTCGCTTCAAAGAAGCGACAGGTATGCTCATAGCTAAAACGATCCTCGGAGCTTTCGAGAACTCGTTAGAGAGCGTGGTGAAAATCTTGTTTGCACCTTGGGCAATGAATCGTCTTTGCAAATTGGATTCCATTGAAAAGATGAGTACGTTCTTTATCGCACCCGCCTCCATTACGAAATCACTATAAGCAAGTGATTCATTTGCTCCTGCATTGGGGCCTGGGTTTGGCGGTAGTGGCTCAGTCAAGTACTTGAGCTTACCGTCAGCAATGGCAGCATTCCGTAATGCCGCCTCCCAGTCCGCAAAGTTGGACCCGTTATTCTTCAGTCGCGTTGACTGATTCATAGTGTCCATGAACATCTTAAGCCAGGACTCACGTCCGAGCGTGGCACTTGGCATTGGGTCATCAGTATGGCCAGCCATTTGTTATTAGCAGTTTATATCTGAATATTTGACTGTGGAAAAAGAAAATAAATACGATAAGTTTCATCGTTTTAAATTTGAGTCTAATGAAAAACTGTTTAATTCGATGACTCGTGCATTTATACAATTGACCTCCCTCAAGAATTATATAAATGATCCCAAGACTCAATTTCTGTAAATTGATAAGCCAACCTCTTGGCTAATTCTACTTTTTGAATTCCTGGTCGATAAATTTCTGTAAATTCTATCTATAGTCCATCATAATCACGAGATATTACTCGTACTATAATGTTGAGATAAAATAGGTCAACACTCACTACTTACCCAACGTAGAAGGGGTCATATTATGACTTCCGACGAAGAAGGGGCTCATAGTAGTTTTCCCTATAAAGACTAGTCTCAATTTTATTTATAGGGGAAGGTCCCATCATCTTAACTTAAATTCATTTTAAGTGAACGAATGTCTAGCAACTCGAGAATGATTTAACTAAGGTGATGGCCCTAAAAGCGAGTGACATCTGTATGTCCATGATTAAAATATTCAACCTATATGAATCATTTTACATGCATTTTATTAGTTTAGGTGGTTTGGTTTAGACGGAATATGATGCAATTATATCTATCATTCGATGGAAAGTAAACGAGAATGAAAAACGTAAAGGAAAAACATGTCCTAGTGTGGCCTATCCTACCAAAAAGAATAAATACAACTCGGAATCCAACTGATTAGACCCTCGAAGCTTGACTTTATCACCCTTCTTGGTCCATGCAGCGGGAGTGAGCTCCAATCTCCATCTTTAGTCTTCTTTGAAATTACAACAAATAAAATTACAAAGATCCTATTTATTACATACTAATTTCAAAACCCAAAACTAAAAAAAATGGAGATGCGAGATCTCAAAATACATCCAAGACTATGTTACCATCATTACGGTAACACAATCTACTAAGGCCACACTAAGTTACAACTGATTGTAAAAATACGTTAAAAATCCATTCAAACATTCCAAAACATAATAAAAGCACCAACTAAAATAAAACATACAAGACATAATACAGTTATTACGATGTTTTATTATCCAAACCACCCTTTAACATAGATTATAATTATGTGGTAATTCTGTAATTACCCACATCAATTACAATCCCGATTCATTTTTACTGATAAAATGAATTATCCTAAACATTTCAAACTGCTTTAAAATGTAAGATATTAAGCATATGTGAACCGTTTCACATTAACTATACACAATCCGAATAATGTACAATTAAAGGCCAAAAACTTGAACACGAAAAAAAAAACATATATTTTTCAGCATAAAAATTTTTCGGCAAATTTTTCAGCAAAAGGTCTTTATCGACAAAATAGGGAAAAATTAATATCCTTTCCAATGATAAACTCATCCAACATCATTTTCATTTTCATTTTAATCTAATCTTTATTAAATTAAAACATCTACAAATCTATTGTATGTTATTTTAACAGATTAAAATAACAAAATAAATCTAAATGAAAACGAATACGAAAGGAAATACGATTATGTAAAATACTCGATCGAGAAGACATTAAACAATAAAGTCTCTCGATCGACTAATTCTTCCTATTCGACAAACAGGGACCACGATCGAGTATTAAAAACACTCGATCGACCAAAAATTTTAAGCAAACTGCTCGATCGAGCAAACACGGCTACTCGATCGACCAAAAGGTTTTAGAAAACTGCTCGATCGAGCAAAAACAGGTACTCGATCGACCAAACATGTTGAGCAAACTGCTCGATCGAGCAAATAAAGCCCTCGATCGAGACAAACACTCACAAACACTGCTCGATCGAGACACTAAAGTCCTCGATCGAGTCAAATACACAGCGGCATAAACAGTTTCGGTTTATGAAATCAAATTAAAACAATTTCGTGGCCTATGCTCTGATACCACTTGTGGGAAATCGGTATTACCACAATACAATTATTATAGGATTATAACGAAACGTAATAATTTGATTATGCAAGTCATAAACGAAAACAAGAATAATAGTAGAGATCAACCTCCGGCCCTAGCAATTGGCGTAAAGAACAGAGATATCAAGGTAGATATCCTCCTAATCGTTGCACCCAAGATGCTCTGAGAAATACCCTTTTCTTTTGCTAGAAAGTAAACCTCTTACACGATCTCACTGTTGAGAAGAAGGGTTTTGTATTTTGTCAAAAGTTACAGTTAACGTTTTGTCTGTTTGTGAATGATGGAGGCAGTATGAGAATTAGGTTTGGTTAGAAAAATCTGAATTTTCTATCTCTTGTACCCCTTTCTCACGGCACTCTTTGGGTTTTTATATGAGGAGAGTTAGTCTCCTCAAATAACTACCCATTGACCCGAAAACCCGAGTGTATCTGGATACATTCGTTTTTGTTTATTTTAGCTTCCAATATAATGTAATATATTATAATCGTCGTTTTACATGGACCGACATTATAATCCGTCATTAATTATAAATATCCGTATATTTATAATTTGCCAATTAATTATAACGGTTTATGTTTAATTAGCTTACATTATATACTATAATTAAATATAACTTTTTATATTCAATTTTACGAATTACAGTTAATTCGTCTCAGCTAACTTTCGTCTCATCATCACATTGACTAACCTTTTAGTCAAATACACTGACTAACCTTTTAGTCATATAATAGGGTATCAATATGATTATTTTCTCAAACAATCACATCTCTCAAACACATCCTATAGGTGTGACTTTTAGGGACCAGTTGATCACCGCCATCTGTATGACAATAACGTCAAACTTATCTAGCAAGCCAACCGTTATTGATAAACGTTAATCAACTGATTATTATACAAAGTATACCCTGTGAACCTACAGAGATTTATTTATGTTATTGCACTAATTGGAGGACACTAGCTCCAACACTTTAGACCCCGATCTAGAAAGGACTATGCGTAGTAGACGAAAGCTATTCAACGAAATTTCAAAAGCTTCTGATACTTCAAGTTTAGACCGTATTCGTGGGAATTACTCAGATATTTTATCTAATCTCGAAGGAGAAGAAGATCCATTCTCATCTCTATTCTCAAAAACCAATCAACTTTCAAACAAAAATCCATCTTCATCTTCACAAAAGAAAATGGTTCGACTTTCAGACCATTCCAAACCAACTGCAGTTACACTTCCAAGGGGTATTGCTACACCCCAAATCACAGCCCAAAACTTTGAAATCAAACCTGCCTTCATCAGTTTAATAGAAAGAAGTCAATTTGGTGGCAATGCCATAGAAGATCCCAACCTTCATATTCAAAACTTCTGTGACTATTGCTCCACAATTAGACAAACTCGAGTATCCCAAGAGCAGATTAGGGAAATGCTCTTTCCCTTCTCTTTAACAGGAAAGGCTAAACTTTGGATCAATAGCCTTGACCGAATTGCCTTAGGAATAGCCGACTGGGATAGTCTAGCTCTTGCTTTCTATCAAAAGTACTTCCCACCATGACGAACCGCACTCTTACGAAGTCAAATCACTGGATTCCGTCAGAGAGGCGATGAAAGCCTTTATGAGGCATGGGAAAGGTTCAAAGAATTACAAAGAGAATGCCCTCATCATGGCCTTGATTCATGGTTCTTAGCTATCACCTTCTACAACGGTTGTTGTGGCGAATCGCGTCGTATCCTCGACTCTGCTAACAATGGTCGTTTCGATCAGATCGATGTAGAAATAGCTAGTGCAACTATCGAGTCAATGACAATTCACGACTCTCAGTATAGCAACTCACGTGCTATGCCGCTCAAAACCAAGCAGGAAGATTCAAGCAAAGTAGCACTCCTAGAAGCCCAATTAGCCCTTATGCAGCGACAAGTAGGAAGCTCTTCCCAATCCAAACAACATGTTAACGTCACTAACCACGTAGTAGTATGTGAGACATGTGGGGTTGGAGGACACAGTTTTCAAGAATGTAGGAGTTCGCTAGAGCAATTCAATGCCTACAAAGCATACAGGCATGGCAATGCTTTCTCAAACTTCTATAATGAGAACACAAAGAACCATCCCCTTTTGTCCTACAAAAGCACCAACATTCAGAATCCCCACCATCAGATTCAACAACCATTCATACCACATCAACAGAAGCCCTATAATCCACCTGGTTTTCAAAACCAGAGATCTCCATTTCAACCTAACTTCAATCAACCTTACCAACCTCAACACCAACCACCCCAAAATCAAAGCCAACCCAATGACTCAAGCCTGAGCAAAATTGAATCCATGTGTCTCCAAGTTGTTCAAAAACAAGATTCAATGTTTGCTCAACTTCAAAAGAGTGATCAAGCTCAAAATGCCGCCATCAAGATGCTTGAAACTCAAATGGCCCAATTGGTTGCCTCTAATACCCAAAGGAAACAAGGCCAACTCCCACCTCATGGTGAGCAACCGAGGGACACCGCTAATGCTATCACCCTTAGGAGTGGTACCACTTATAAAGAACCTCAGCAACCCAATGAAACAATAGTTGAGCCAACACAAGTAGAGAGCCAAAAAGATTCCTAACCATCCACCGCTAAGGAAGCGGAAAACAAAGAAAAGAAGGATGAACCTTTGAAGGAACCCATCAAAATCCAAGTTCCATTTCCCCAACGTTTGAGGAGAAATCATAAGGAAACCCAGTTTAGCAAATTCATGGAAGTGGTCAAAAACCTCCAGGTAACGGTTCCCTTCACTGAATTAATCACTCAAATCTCCTCTTACACAAAATTCATGAAGGATATCTTAACTAAGAAGAGGACTTTAGATGATGTTGAAATCATAGCATTCACAGCTGAGTGCAGTGCTTTGTTGCAAAATAAGTCCCCTTCTAAGTTAAAGGATCCCGGTAGTTTCTCTATACCTTGCACTATAGGCACCTACACAATCGATAAAGCTCTATGCGATCTAGGTGCCAGTGTAAGCGTCATGCCCTATTCCATATGTGAAAAGTTGAATATGGGAATTCTCAAATGCACCAGTATCACTTTGCAAATGGCAGACCGTTCTTTAAAACAACCTATGGGAGTTTTAGAAGATGTGTCTGTCAAAGTAGGAAGGTTTTTCATTCCCGTCGATTTCATCATCCTAGATATGGCTGAAGATTCTCAAATCCCTATCATTTTAGGAAGGCCATTTTTACACACTGTCGGAGCAGTAATCGACGTTAAGAATGGAAAACTGACACTAGAAGTCGGTGATGATAAAGTCACCTATAATTTGAACAGTGAAATGAAAAGCCCCATGCTACATGAGTCTTGCTGTTTTATTGATATTGTCGACTCCATTGTTGATGAATCTCTGTATCCATCAATAATTGAGGATCCTTTAGAATCAATCTTGTTGTTGGAGGATATCTCGGAGAATGACAATTTCGAGATCAGTGAGGTGGAAAAGGATCTGACCGGAAAAGAAATACTGTCAGGAAAAATTAAAGAGTTCATAAGCTTAATTGATACTCCTGCCAAGGCAGAAGTACAAAAACCTGAACTAAAACCTCTTCCCTCGAATCTAAAATATGCTTTTTTAGATGAATCTGAGTATTGCCCAGTCATAGTGAGTGCTCTCCTAGATGAAAAACAGTTAACCTCACTATTGACTGTCTTGAAAAAGCATAGAAAGGCAATAGGTAACAAACTCGAAGATTTAACAGGCATAAGCCCAGACTTCTGCATGCATAGAATCAATTTAGAAGAAGGCCAAAAACCTTGTGTTCAAGGTCAACGCCGTCTTAATCCCAACATGCAGGAAGTAGTTAAAACTGAAGTTATGAAATTGCTAGATGCTGGCATAATCTATGTAATATCTGACTCTAAATGGGTTAGCCCCATTCAAGTTGTTCCCAAGAAAGGAGGAACAACAGTAGTAAAAAATGAGAAGAATGAGCTCATCCTCACAAGGATTGTGAAGGGATGGCATATATGTATTGACTACAGAAAGCTGAATCAATCAACTAGGAAAGATCACTATCCTCTACCCTTCATTGACCAAATGCTAGAGAGGTTAGCTTGCCACAAGTATTTCTGTTATTTAGATGGTTACTCAGGATTTTTCCAAATCCCTATCCACCCTGAGGACCAAGAGAAAACCACCTTCACCTGTCCCTATGGTACTTTCGCTTATCGCAGAATGCCATTTGGCTTGTGTAATGCACCTGCCAGTTTCCACCGTTGCATGACCAGTATCTTCTCTGATTTTGTTGAATCTATCATGGAAGTATTTATGGACGACTTTAGCGTCTATGGCATTTCTTTTGATCATTGTTTGACAAATCTATCAAAAGTTCTAAAACGCTGTGAAGAAGTCGACCTTGTTCTCAACTGGGAAAAATGTCACTTCATGGTGAACGAAGGTGTAGTTTTAGGTCACAACGTTTCAGAAAGAGGTATAGAAGTGGATCTAGCTAAGATCCAAGTTATTGAACAACTGCCACCACCTGCTAATGTAAAAGGAATCAGGAGTTTCCTTGGCCACGCCGGTTTATACCGACGATTTATAAAAGACTTTTCAAAGATAGCCAAGCCCCTGACTGAGCTCCTTTTCAGGGATGCACCTTTCAATTCCACAAAGGAATGCCTTGAGGCATTCAACAAAATCAAACGTGCTTTGATCACCGCACCTATAATCCAGTCACCTGATTGGAATCTGGCCTTTGAACTGATGTGTGATGCAAGTGATTATGCCGTAGGAGTTGTTTTAGGGCAAAGAAAGGAAAAGTTTCTTCATGCGATTTACTATGCTAGTTAAACCCTAAATCCTGTCCAAATCAACTATGCCACCACTGAGAAAGAACTTCTCGCCATTGTCTATGCTTTAGACAAATTTCGCTCGTACATAATAGGATCAATAGTTGTTCTCTAGACTGACCATGTTGCCTTGAAATATCTGCTTTCAAAGAAAGAGGCAAAACCTAGACTTATCCGATGGATCTTACTCCTTCAAGAGTTTGATTTAGAGATCAGGGATAAGAAAGGAGCAGAGAATGTAGTCGCTGACCACCTCTCAAGGAAAAGAGTAACTGAAATAGGATTACCAACGCCAATTAATGATTCGTTCGCTGATGATTCATTAATGGCAATTACGGACTCTTCTCCTTGGTATGCTGATATTGCCAACTTCCTTGTCAGTCGCCAGCTACCCTTCGACCTTTCTTATAACCAAAGAAAGCGATTTTTGCATGATGCAAAATCCTTTGTTTGGGATGACCCCTATCTTTTCAAGCAATGTTCAGATGGTCTGTATCGACGTTGTATCCCCCAGTGGGAAGTAAAAGGAGTTTTAGAAGGATGTCACTCATCTGCTTATGGTGGTCATCATGGTCCGTCCAAGACCGTAGCTAAAGTCTTACAATCCGGGTTTTTCTGGCCCTCGATGTTTAAAGATTCAAGAGACTTTGTTATGGCTTATGATGCTTGTCAACGAATGAGTCAAATATCCAAAAGACATGAAATGCCTCAAAACGGCATATTAGAAGTCGAGATATTCGATGTCTGGGGTATTGACTATCAAGGACCATTCCCATCTTCAAATGGAAATCATTACATTTTAGTCGCTGTCGACTATGTTTCAAAGTGGGTAGAAGCAATTGCCACCCCCACCAATGATGCTAGAGCTGTGATATATACGACTATTTAAGAAGATCATCTTTCCGCGTTTTGGTGTACCCAGAGCCGTGATAAGTGATCGAGGAACTCATTTTGGAGAAAAGCAGTTAGACACTCTGCTTGCCAAGTATGGTGTGTATCACAGACGAGGATTAGCCTACCACCCCCAGACCAGCGGTCAAGTAGAAGTTTCGAACAGAGAGCTAAAAAAAATTCTTCAAAAAGTAGTCTCGAAATCTAGAACAGATTGGATTAATAAGCTCGATGACACCTTATGGGCTTATCGCACAGCTTTCAAAACCCCGATTGGAACATCTCCCTATCGGTTGGTTTATGGAAAGGCCTGTCATCTCCCTGTTGAGTTAGAGTACAAAGCTTACTGGGCTATCAAAGAACTCAACTTAGATACTAAGCTTAGCGCCGATAGACGACTTTTGCAACTGAATGAGCTAGAAGAATTTTGTTTGCAAGCTTACGAGAATTCTAGGATCTATAAAGAGAAAACGAAGCGTTGGCACGACAAGAGGATAATCAGAAAAGAATTTAATGTCGGTGACCAAGTACTTCTTTTCAACTCTCGTTTGAAAATTTTTCCGGGAAAACTTCGATCAAGATGGTCTGGACCATTCACTGTCACATATGTAAGCAAATACGGTTATGTGGAAATAATAACTAGTAATGGTGAAAAATTCAAGGTCAATGGACACCAATTGAAACTCTACTACAGCAATTCCATGATCGGATGCTTAGATATTGTCTATATAGAGCATCAATCCCCAACCAGATGATTTCATAGGAGAATTCGTCGAGCGGGACGTTAAACCAGCGCTTCTCGGGAGGCAACCCGTGTTTCCTTTCTTTTTGCATTTTATTTTTGTTTTCCCTTTTTTGTTGTTAGATTTACTTTGCAGATGAAAGAGTTTTTGAAGAATCTATAAAGACCTTCCTTGTCAAGTCCAAAAGACTAGCTTCGGGGAGTCCGCGCTGAATAGTAAGCTTCATTCTTCTTTCATTTTTCCCTTTTTACCCTTCTTCCCATTGAGCATCTCGTTGCATATTAAGTCTTTGTGCTCACATTGAGGACAATGTGATGTTTAGCTTGGGGGAGGGATTGCATTTTCCCATTTTGCATTTTAGTTAAGAAAAATTTAAAATTTTGAACATAATTGAATGCTTTTCATGCTTTGCTTGCTTGTTTACTATGCTATCATGTTACATTTCCCAAACTTAGAGCTTTCAAAAGGTAATGATTCAATATTCATTGAATTGTTCACACATGGGGAAGTCTTGTACACAGTAGGCATGGAATGAATCTATTGATGAGTACACTTGATCTTGACATTTGGCAAGTTACATATATTGTAAGGTAGAACCTCCTTAAGCTGGTACATCTATACCTAGTCTCATCTAGGTGTGAGTAGTTCTCCTTGTGATGTGTGTCATGTCAAAACGCATAAGTATGGTTCTCATTTCATTTCTATAAGCATTGCATTCATTATTCACTAAGATTTGAAGCCTTTTTCACTTTGAATTACCCCTCAAAATTAGCCCCTTCATACAAATGTTTCACAAAATAACAGCTACACATAAAAACTGCCTACCTTGTTGAGCTAGTAGCTAGACTATGGTGTATGGGTGCTATTTTGAGAAGATTTGTCCTTCATGACAAAGTGAATTTGGGAGAACGAAAATGTTCAAGAAGTGATGTTATGTTCAGAGGAAAAAAAAATGAAAATGAAAATGAAAAAATTGAAAAGAAAAAAAATCGAAATAAAAGAAAAAGAAATAAAAGAAGTTGTGAGTATCTCCTCAAAATGTCAATTCAATGTTTAGAAGGAGTTCACTCTTGTGTTTCGTGTGTAATAAGCCAATCTGTTCCTTCTGCCTTCGTTTTTCGTCTTTAAGAATTAATCGAAAGTTCGGATTGAGTATTCATTTATCATTGGTCAGTTGCTAGCTCATTCTAACCTTCACATGACCATAACTGTTTATCCACCTTTTACTCATTTCCCAAAGCCTTCTTCCCACTCTTCCGGCTTCTTTTTTATGTGCATTGTGATCTTTGACTTGTGTTTTGAATTGTTTACCATATTAGACTGCGGACACATTTTCATAAGTCGTAGATAGGTGAGTGTCTCAAAAACATTTACACATAAAGAAATCACCTTTTGCATACATGAGTGTTCGAGTGTGCCGTGAGAGTCCATTTGTCAAAAAGATCATGCAAGAGCCGAAAATTCTGTAGTGAAATTCTTTGTGCTGCGCCGTTATGTAAATCTCAGCCATGTTTATGTATCATTCTTTCCCACGTTGTTTTTGGGTTATGATTCATTATGTTTCCAAAGTTTTACGTTGAGATTTGTTTCTTGATGGTGTAGTAGCCAATGCTTGCAACCCTTGTCCTGGTATTGTTTGTTATGTTTGCTTGAGGACAAGCAAGGGTTTAGCTTGGGGGAGTTTGATAAGTGAATATTTGTATGATTTTAATCCCCAATTTAGCTCGGTTTTGTATGTCATTTGTGCTTTGTTAAGCCATTTTATGAGCTAATATCGTCTTCTAGGCGAATTCCTATGTTCTAACCTGTTTTGTAGGGAAAGTGACGTTTCTACGCCCTTTTTCTATATTCCCGAGCATTTGCCTAGAACCCGACGATTTGAAGAAGCAAGCTTGACCAAGTCAAAGGCATTTCAAGAAGGTTCACTGATTCAAAAGAAAGAAGAAGCAAAGACGATTTCGCAGTTGTCAGAAGATCGATCAGTTAGGCGAAGAAATCATCATTTTACATCAAACCCTATCAACAAACCCGACTCAAGAGGTCAAGGGGGATAATGAAAGTCAAGTCATATGCAAGGGGAGATGAAACGAAAGTCAAAGCTTCTAGAATACAACTTACCCGATCGGGTAAGTGGTGTACCCGATCGGGTATCTTGCTGATCCGAGCTTTTGCTTCGACTTCCTCCTTTTTGTCCTATGTGATGAATGCATGACCCCTTCCCCACGAAACCCTACTTCTATAAAAGGATGCCTCAGCCACACTTCTCAAGACACAATTAGATACATGTACCTCTTCGTTTCTTATACTTCTCTTTAGATTAGAAACCCTAGATGAGGAGAAGAGAAACCTAGCCTCTCTTCTCTTGTCTAGATCATTTTCTTCTTCCTTTTTGTCCTTAGTTTCTTAGTTTATTTCTGATTTCTCTACATCAAATCCTTAGCCTAGATCAATAAGAATTTCATCTTTGTAATCTACTTTGTGTGGTTCAAGCGTTGTAATTCGTGGATCGACAATTCTATTCAAGGAATTTCTATTATGGTTGTTTATATTTCATCATTGTCGTTGTTGATCGTCATCTAGGTATTCGTCTTTTATCTTTTGTTTTAAGTTTTCATGTTTCTTATTTGATTGTTATTTCCTTTACATGTTATTGTAGATTCAATTTCAATATCGTTGTAATCGTTTCACTTCATTAGATCGTCAACATAGCGTCGTTATTATCGCCATATAAAGAGTCTTAAAATATTGTCAAAACCAAATAAACATGTCTATCCTAATTTCTATTATTAACATCATCTTAGATTTAAACATTGCTATGAGTGAGTAGTCGTTTTTCTAGGGTGTAGGGTAGCCATGTAGGTTGATTAAAAGATGATAATTGGACAAAAGAAATTGTGCTTTTAAAACATTGTGTCTATGCATGTTTGGACTATAACGATAGTTAACGATTCTTGATCAAAATCATTGACTAGAATGGAATTCTTTTCCAAGGTAGAAATACGTGAATTGAATAGACAAAGCATGACATGGTAGATTAAGACCTAGTAAATTGCCTAAAAGCCTGCTAGACCATCTGATCTATGATTGTAATGAACACATCATTCTTTCGAACTCACAATGAATTATTTGCATGTTCCAAATCCAATTTCATCAATATGTTAATCTACATGTGTGAACCTACTTCCCTAGATTCTTTTTATCATTGTTAATCCATCACTTGCTTTATTGATTTCGTTTTGATTTGCTTTTATTCTACTTTCATTTATGCTTTTTATTAGATTAGAAATCAAAACCCCAAAACTCAAATACTCGTTAGATAAGACTCAATTGCAAGACATTTCACATTCTATAGGAAACACCATCTCCCTGAGGATCGACCCATACTTCCCTAATTATATTAAATTGTTATTAGCCTAGTCTGGGTAATTATCTTTGACCAGGGCTTGCGACAGGCCCGATCAGCGCGCTTCTCAGGCCCATACCTAGGCCACTCAGGTTTCGTCCAATATTCGAAGAATGCGTCGCCTCAGAATCACATTTAAAGCACAAAGCTTAGGCACGCATCCAAATCCAAATTAAAAAATCAAAATTTTTTTCAAAAACTTTAACTCCTACTTTCAAACGGACATTTCAAATACAAAAAAAAACGAAATCTAATTTCAAGGAAAAATGCAATTCCAAATATGGAAAACAAAGACAGAATGTTAAAATTGTGCTCTATAATCCATTCTTGCTAGGCATTTCTATCATATTGTGTCATTTGTTGTAGTTGATATATTGAAAGTACACTTTTAACTCGGGCCCCTAAAATCATCGATTTTAGTCTCAATGCAAACTAGGGGCTCTGAAGCCGTCGGCTTCAACGACCATTATTACACCCTTCAACTAGGGGCTCTAAAGTCTGTGACTTTAGACCCATCGTGAACAAGGTGTTGTACGCAGGCCGAATAAAACAAAGTTAAGAAATATTTAGTAGAAAAAAGTAATTTAAATAAATGCAAGGGATCCAAATCCCTTAGTAAATACACCAATAAAATAATAAGAACTATTATAAATTACAATGTGAAGGTCAATCTTTCTAAGTACAACGCTGGCTAGCTCACTCGTCAAGATCCCAAGCAAACACCAACCTCCAACCTGTTCATTCATTAAAAATGAATGTCATAGTCATTATTACAAGTCGGGGTTCTCTTAGCCATATTTCTTCAGAGCACACATAAAATAGAACAATACAAACCTATTCAAACATGAGTAATTCAATAACATTCCATAACATATGAATAAATATAGTCAATACATCATGCGATCATAAATAACATTAAGACGATGATATAATATATAATCCAACATATATGTGTTGGAGTAAATGTCCTCAACAATAGTGCGATCACATAATTAAATCTCAATAATAAGAATACAAAGGGATGATGAATATTATAATCAACTGGTCAACATAAATCGATAATGATTGGCTCAATTGAGTTTGACGTTACTGTCGTATGACGGTGGTGATCAGTTGATCCCTTGAGGTCACACCTAAAGGACAATCCCCTAATCATGTACATTAATTAATTGTATAGTGATACAGATTAATTAATCCCTTAAATTGAACCAAGTTTAAATTGTAAGTGAGAAATATATCTTATTGTAATATGATTAAATAAGATTCCTTTTAGTAATTTAATTGTTATATTACTAAGAATGCATTATGTTTATGAAACATTTGAGATAAGCAAAATTGGTTGATTATAATTACAAATTGTTGTAGATTATTTTAACCAAATATGAGATGACCCATTTTATTTACATGTAATTATAAAATGTGACTTAAAATGTTAAGTCTAATTTATTTGTTATGAAATTGCATTTAAATTGGTTAAATGCACATTTAAAAGCAAAGATTACATGTTACATGTCACATGTCACAATTGTGACAAATGACAAATTGCAAAATAAAATGGACACCCATTTTAAGTGGGGTGCACCGGTTTTGTAGTGTATTTTAGGGTGATTAGTTTTTGTATATTATTCTAATTGAGAATTAGACACAATCATACACTAGACTATTACCAACACTCAACCTTATGCATTGTTAAGAACAAAATGAAAGGGACAACACCCACCCATGTGGTGTGGGTGTGGCCGGTCCATGTGATCAAGACAAAGAGGACAAGTTTCCTCTTATATAACTCACATCATCTTATTTCATTTTGCATGCAATCTCTACTTCTCTCAAAATCCTTTCTTACTCTAAAAACTTAAGAAGTTTTCATTAAAATTCTTAGTTCATATTTCTAATAATATTACTAGTGTAGTAATAAGAGGTTATTAGATTTATTTTAAGGACTTCTACTTTATATATACTAGTGTAGTATTTTGTAGAGATTAAGGGTAGTCTTGGGTGCAACTAATTGGAGAGTTTATACTTTGAAACTTGGAATTCATCCTCATCTTACTAGCTCAAGATCAATATTTGAAAGGAGTTCAAATATTGTGCCCATTTCCACATAATCAATGTAAGAAATGGTTCTTTCTTTTATATCTAGTTATGCATGCATATGATTTATTTAGTTTAAGAGTAAACTAAATGTATAATGATATTAGAAGTGTCTAATATTGAGTTTAAGAAACTTTCAAGCGGTATCAAGAGCCAAGGTTGTTGCATGCATAATCGATTTATAGTTTTTTCGAGTTATGGTAACTTAATGAAAACTAGTAATTTGTGTTTTATAAGATAAAATCACAAAGTTATTTGCATGTCAATATATTCTGGTCCTAATATGATTTTAGGTCATTTTGATGATTTATGGAAATTTATAGTGCTCAAATATGATTTTTAGTATTTTTATTACATTTTAATGAGTAAAATGATGTTTAAAATTCTAAAAATAGTTAGACTTATCTTCTGACCTTGAAATTTTTACAAAATATCACACATGCATTTTACTTACTGCATGTAAAAGTTCGTGTGAAGAGGACATATTTCGTGTGATTTATGATTTTTATATGATAAAATGAAATAAATAAAGGTCAAATGGTTAAAAATACTTCCGCTTTGAATATGACCATGAAATTGTAGTATGTTGTCACATGCATGGTTTCCTGTCAGACTGGAAAATTTCAGACTGATATAGTTTGTCTAGCATGATTTATGAATTTTTAATGTAAAAATGGCATAAATAGTGACTAATTTAACAAATATACTTCCGCTTTGAATCTAATGATGAAATTTTAGTTTATTGTCACATGCATGTTTTCCTGTCAGACTGGAAAATTTTAGATTGGTGTGATTTGTCTAGAATGATTTATGAATTTTTAATGTAAAAATGGCATAAATAGTGACTATTTTAGCAAATATAGCTAAAGTAATTTTCATGTCAAGAGAAAATTGTTCCTGGTTTCATAAATATCCCACATTTCAGATATAAAGTTGAAAATTTAATATGATTAATTTTTGCATGCTTTATTTATTTTATTTGATAAAACCGATAAAGCGCAACCATTTTTCTCTAAACCGATTCAAAATTTTTAAACCATGATTTTTGACTTTATGAGTGTCATGGAAATGTTCCAGAATGTACAAAAATTTTAAATTAAAATTTTGAAATTATTGTAATTAAATTTGGATTTATTTGATTAAAATATGATTTTAAAGTCTAATTATGAGCAATTATACAACAAGTTGAATTATTGTCAAAAATTGAGTAATGACTAATTTTTGAGGCCTAAATGAGTTGGGATAATTAACTTGGACTTAAATATGATTTAAGTATTGTTTGGTGATTTTAAAGTGTTATTATCACGTATTTCCGTAAACCGGGTTATATTCGATATAAACCGTTAAGTAGAGCGATTTGGCATTTAACATGAGCATGTTTTATACATATTATAATGCTGCATTTTATTTATGAATGTCATATTTTCAATTTATGAATGTCATGTTTTGGTTTATGTAATTTGGAATTATGTAATTTTTCCTTGTATGGCCTTAGTTTTAATCGATATTGCCCGAAATGTAAGGGAATATTGATTCGGTTGTAATTTAATGTGATCTCGTATCACTTTTATTGTATTATTTTATCTTACAAATGTATAATAGGAAATTATTGTAATTTTATTATATATTTTGTAACTAATTCTAAAACCGGAGTTTCCCAAAGACGGTGCCATTCGGAAAGGAGTTGCGAGAGAGACGGTGACCTAGGGTGGCGTGCTTATGAAGTTCAAGGGACCAAAGGAGTTGGTTTCCGAATTTGTAATAGAATATATGATTTTCTATTCTAGGAAAGGCCATACTAGGAGTTTTTATTTTTATGCTTGCATTTTATTTTATATGTTTGCATGCATTGCCAAATCGCCATAACATGACATGCATATTTATCGAGTATTCGACCGTGTCAATTTAAATAATCGTTAATTCATCGATTTAGTTCACTTTAATATGATAGATTATAAATTGACAAGACCTCTCATAATAAATAATTGAGATCAAGCCTTACCAAATGTTAGAACCCATGAATCCCAATTTCGCAAGGAAGTAGGCTCGGCTCACCGGTGTGCTAAACTTGTTACGTTGGGTAAGTGGGGTAATAAATGTTATTATTTCGAAATTTGGATTGAGCTCAACGGAAGTATTCGCGACCGTAGCCGCATGTGTTCCGGGCTTAAGATAAATATTAAAGTAAGATTATCGACCGAGAGTTCTAATGTAGAATCGATTAAAGAGTTAATCCACCGAATTATGTTAATGAGGGATGAATCGGCTTACCGTGCCCAAATTGATATGAATTTGGATCTTGGAATCATTTATAATAGTTGGGTAGAGGTCACTATTTAAATGTTAAAACTTGTTTAAAATGTTTACAAGTATTTAAAATGATAAATGTTGACATTTCCTTTATGTCTTTAAAATTTGTAGTCATAATTGTTTATTCGCACTGGCAAATGCTAATTCATCCACCACCACCTATGCTCCAATTCTCATGAATGTCTCATAACTTCGATCCTTCATGGATTGATGCAAGCTAGAAAAGAATGGCGCTAATTTTACCAATTGGGATATGCAACTCCACTTGGTCGCGGCGGGTGACGACAGGTTTCGTTACCTTGCCAAGGCCTCTCTCACCGCACCTAATGAAAGGGCAACCGCCACGCAAGGCGAGCCTATGAGGCTAGCCACAAAGAGTCCGCCGCGATCAAAAACGTTTTGATCTTCTCGTTGGAGGCCAATCTTCAAGGGAGTGCCATAAGATGAGCACAGCCTGTGAGATCTATGCCAAGCTTGTGACCATGTTTTTCACAAAGCTCCTAGGATCTTACAAGACGGCTTCCACATTATTCAACATGAACCTAAAAGAGGGCCAAAAGGTTAGCCCTCATGTACTCAAATTGATTAAGCATGTCGAGACTCTTAAATTGCAAGGGGTGACCATTCCCGAACAACTCGTTATTGACCGAGTCTTACATTCCTTGGGAAAATCAAAGCATATGTGAAGTTTAGGGTAAACTACAATATGAAAAACATGAAAACCTCTCTTCATGAAATGCGCAAGATGCTCGTGCAAGCCGAGAGAGACATGAGACTAAATGTTAGCACCTCCAAGGATATAAAATAGCAAGGGGAAGTTCAAGAAAGGTGGTAGTAAAGGGAAGAATCCCTCCACCTTCAAGGGAAAGGGTAAAGCTATTGAGAATAGCTCTCCCATGCCCATCATTGTAATGACATAGGGCATTGGAAGAGGAATTGTACTAAATATCTTGGAGATATCAAAACTGGAAAGATGTTTCAGTTGGTAATTTATCCCTATCGCTTATGTTATGATCTCAACTTTGGTATATAGATACGAGTTGTGATTCTTACCCTATTTAATTGTAATTAGGGCATCCTAGCAAGGATAAAGGCAAGAACAAGCAAGCCTAAGAAAGCTCTTCAAGGGAAGTTAAGGTAGCTACCCATGATTGAAGACCTATAAAAGCTTGGTCTCATTTTGAATTGTCAAAATTTTGGGATGTATTTTGAGACATTGTTTTTAGAACTTTTATAATTTCCTTGTTTGACATGGAAATTTGTTTAATTCCTTTTATTAACTTTTGGTTGTAATTGGATATTAGTGACTTGGTTTTCAACTCAAGTCACTCGGTTTGTTGAAACTTTTAGTTCTAAAAACTTGTCATCATACTCTACTTGCTAATAGCATAAATTGTATCGACTCAAATTGATCATATTAGAATTATGATGATTGGATCATTATAGAAGACTAAGAATTCGATTCTCACTTTGAAAGATCAATTGCTAAGTCGAAATTGAGTTATTGAACTCAAAATAGGGAATCTACCAAACCAATTGGCCAAACCACTTATAAAGAAACTAAATGACATGAATATGAGTTCACCTCTTTAGCTCTTATAGAAATAGTCTATGTTGAAGCTAAGATTCGATGTCTTTACAAAGAAGTTTTTAGTAGATCACTTAAAGTCATGTTGTGATACTTCTACCTCCCTTACAAGTATGAGTACAAAATTGTTTGTGGCTCATAAGGCTATCTTTAAAGAAAATAGTTGTATTTTTCTAAAGATAGAGTGGGAGAAAATAAGCCACAACGAAAAAACTAGTTAGGAACTAGTGAGGAAACCAAAAGAATATGTTCTTAGGTTAGACTCAAGACTAATGAGGAGACCAAAAGAAAGCGTTCTTAGGTGAATCCTTAGACTATTGACGAGACCAAAAGAAAATGTTCTTGAGAAAATAAGATTCTGATCTATGTAAGTGGAAGCACCTTGAAATTTTAAATTTTGATTTTCTAACATGAGAGACTTATGAAACTAAATGGAATCTATGCAAAGAAAATGTTTTAATTGGAAGTGTCCAATTATAGTTGCATGGATAGACATGTAGATGTCTACAAAAGCTAAGTTAATGCGTAACTATGCTTAGATCCAAATCATCAATGAAATACCTCATAATAGGTGTGTACAAGATACACATCAAAACCACATGTCCAAATAGGGATGTGGAATAGGATGTGTACATGACACAAGCCTATTGTATGTATCTACCTAGAGGTTATGATGATCTTTTCTATTATAAGATATAAGAAGGGTTTCACTCGAAGTGTCGAAAAGTCATGTATAGACATGAAATTCAGTGGGAGTTAAAGTCATGTATAGACATGAAGTTAAGTGGGAGTTTAAGTTATCATGTAAAGACATGAAGTTCAGTGGGAGAAATTGTTCTCCACGTGAATGACGTTTCACTCATTGAGAGTGACATATTCATATTACCTTTTTGAAAGGAGTGGTTGGATTTTAATGTTGGATGAAAGAGGGCAACATGTATAATAAAATCAAAGTCTATTGTGGAATAGAAGATTTTAGCTTGGCATTTAAAAGGTATCTTATATTGATAAGATCCTTAATCTATTCAACAAGTTAAATAGGTTGTTTATGTTGATAAAAGTGGGATCACTATGAAAGGGTCATAGTCATCCACTGAACCTAAGAGTTGTTGATCGCATGAGACCAATCATATATGTCATTACATGCACATACCTAAATGAATTGTATGCTGGAAACATGACAAGCCTAAAACAAACAATCCAAATGAGTGTCATTGGATAGCCTATTAGAAAATCCATAGGGTTCTCAAGGAGAACTAGGGATTCATTCTTGTGTTTGGTAGAGAAAATTTGACAATGTGGTAAAGGTTACACAAACCCAAATTTCCAAACTTATAAAAGGATTTATCGAAATCCTAGGCGTACTTTTGTTATACAAGAAGCGAATAACTAAAAGAATGATTGAAGAGTCAATCATTATAAATTCTACAAATAGAGACCTAGTACATTATGATGAGGATAAGGTGGGTTAAAAGGAACTAATAGTAGATCCCTTCACCTAAATACCTATCAGTTATCATGATAACAAGTGGGAGTATCTTTCAAAGTTAAAGAGCCCAACACTAGATAGAGATCTAGAAATGTATATAGATGAATTCATGTTATTAGGAATAACGTTGGATGGAAGGAAAAAGCAATTCACAAGGTTGGAATAAATGAATAAATGGTATATTCACTACCCAAGCCTTTATTGCATTTAATGAGATCGTCATGAATTGTCATGGACGAAATAAACTTTAGATTATATGATATGAAGCAATAACATTGTGCTGATTGTTCATATATGATAACCACATTTATCGTTTGAGTTTCTAAAACTTGTTTTGTGCTTTGTTAAATCCAAATGGGTTGTAGAGACAATTTTGAACCCCATTAAAGTGGACTGTATTAACATAGCATTGGCCCATAATCACTTATATGAGGTGACATCTCGAAGTGAATAGATTGTGGTGCGATTGATGGCAAGTTCGACTGTCATAGGGTCATAGGGATGACCAATCGATCACATAGGCAGACTGTATGAGACACTCTGTCGGGAAGTGACCGCTTATAGAATTCTGGCAATTCTTGTAGCCTGGTCGTGGCAAGAGCTACTAGTATTCTTTTGAGTCAATTCTTTGACTAAAGCCTGTTCACCTAAGGTGGCACAGTTTCAGAGTGACTTTGATTTATGCTCTACGACCTTCGTAACTGGGGTCAAATGGGCATCTTTTGGGTCATGATGAGTTGTGGCTATTCGAAGGGAATAGTGCGATAGGAATTGTCCACCCCTTGTCAGGGTTGTTTTTAATCTCAAGGCCACTCGAGGAAGAGTAAGCTGGAAATGCGTGGCCACGCTCGGAAGGTATCTATGGTAGATAATTCCGGTCAGACAGTTACTCTCCAGATCGAGGAAACCACTCTTGATATGATCAAATACAAGGACGACCTGCAAGACACCTTGCATTGAGTGGGAGATCTTGTAATAGGACAAGAGAATTGGTGACGCACACTTGTATCGGACAAGTGGGAGATTGTTGGAGTAAATGTCCTCAACAATAGTGCGATCACATAATTAAATCTCAATAATAAGAATACAAAGGGATGATGAATATTATAGTCAACTGGTCAACATAAATCGGTAACGATTGGCTCAATTGAGTGTGACGTTACTGTCGTATGACGGTGGTGATCAGTTGATCCCTTGAGGTCACACCTAAAGGACAATCCCCTAATCATGTACATTAAATTGTTAATTTTTTTTTTTGTTTTTTTAAAACAAAAAAAAAACAAAAAAAAAAAAAAAATTGTCTCGTGATACAAGATTAATTTAATCCCTAATTTGAACAGTTTAAAGTGAGAAATATATCTTATTGTAATATGATTAAATAAGATTCATTTTAGTAATTTAATTGTTAGATTACTAAGAATGCATTATGTTTATGAAACATTTGAGATAAGTTAATTTGGTTAATTATAATTACAAATTGTTGTAGATTATTTTAACCAAATATGAGAGGACCCATTTGATTTACATGTAATTATAAAATGTGACTTAAAATGTTAAGTCTAATTTATTTGTTATGAAATTGCATTTAAATTGGTTAAATGCACATTTATAAGCAAAATTACATGTTATATGGCACATGTCACACTTGTGACAAATGACAAATTGCAAAAATAAAATGGACACCCATATTACATGGGTGAACCGGTTTTGGTAGTGTACCAAGAGGGTGATTATTTTTGTGTATTATTCTAATTGGAAATTAGACATAATCATACCCAAAACTATTACGAACACTCAACCTTTTTTACATTGTTAAGAACAATTGGAAGTGACAACACCCCACCCATGTGGGGTGTGGGTTACCGGTTTCAACAAGGCAAAGATGGCTTGTTTTTCCTCTTATTTATACAATACACTACCTCATATAATTCATTCATGCAAAAATCACTTCTTCTCTCTAACATCTCACTAAACTTAAGAAGTTTACATAATACTTAGAGTTCATATTCTCTAATAATATACTAGTGTAGTATTAAGAGTTATTAGATCTTTTTAAAGGGTTACTACATTTAATACTAGTGTAGTATTATTTTGTAGAGATTAAGGGTAGTCTTGGGTGCAACTAATTGGAGAGTTTCTACTTTGAAACTTGGAATTCATCCTCATCTTACTAGCTCAAGATCAATATTTGAAAGGAGTTCAAATATTGTGCCCATTTCCATATAATCAATGTAAGAAATGGTTCTTTCCTTTATATTTTGTTATGCATGCATAAGATTTATTTAGTTTAAGAGTACACTAAATGTATTATGATATTAGAAGTGTCTAATATCGAGTTTAAGAAACTTACAACATTTGGGTTCGTGTGTGAGCTAGTGGGCGTTGGCCTTTGACGATTCACCCCTTGACGTTCTTAGCTAGTTTGCTAGATTTTATTTATGCTTTGACTACGTTTTGAGAGACTATGTCTCCTTGTAGTAATTTTTACCTTAGTTTGTGTTTATTTGACACTCCTCGTAGTTTTCCTCTTGGCATGTAAAAAGTTTCAAAAACTTCGTATTTTCCGCTATATAATTGCATGCTTGTTATGTTTTATTTCAGCTATCGCGAGGCTTGTCACATATAGTATTGGAGTCGATTTTCCGCTTAAGTAAGAACTGGTGGGGAATTGTCTTCTAGTTGTCCCATAATGAATGGAATGTTCTCATGCACACTAGGATCAAAAATGTCTGCAGGAGGAAGCCTAGTTTCTACAGCAACAATTCGGGCTTCAATGGGATTGAGGCGAGCATAAGCTTGGTCTTGACTTGTTTGGAGACGGATGAGCGCAGCTAGGACTAGAACATTACCATTTTTCTTGGGTTGATGAACACTTGCTTGACTAGTTCCCGGCATCTTGGAAACTGAGGTAAGAGACCGAAGACAAATCAAAACACGATCGACCATTCTAGCACACTTACTCAAAAGGACTCGACTTGTGAAGTGGGAGTGTGCCACTGTGTTTAAGTGAGTTTTCAAAATAACTGTTTTTGAAATGTTTATCCTAGACAACCGTAGTGTGGTTGTAGGCGTGTATACTCGAAGTGGAAAAATGATTTTATTTGTGAAGTGGGTGTGTGCCACTGTGCTAAGTGAGTTTTGAAAATGTTAAGATTTGAAATGTTTGTCCTACGCAACCGTAGTGTGGTTGTAGGAGTGATGACTTGAAGATGAATTTTGAATGAATATTTGGACAGAGTTTTGACTCATTTTGCGCTACTTTAAGCCACCTTTTAAAATGCTTTACAGTTTTGAAAAGGATTTTGTTTTGAAGTTTCGTCATCGTTTTTTTTTTACAAAATGATGATCACGTAGAGGCTATACACATTTATACAGGCATT
>JAIUZE010046191.1:0-81153 GCA_022085475.1 Heliosperma pusillum
GGCCATGTTAACGGTTAACCTCTGAGCTAGCATACCAGCTTCCCTACCTCGAGTTATATTTTTTTATCGAATTCACATGATAGCTTTCATATGATAGGTTATATGTTAGTTAACTGTTTCATAACATGAAAAGCATATCATATATGTTAAGGTTTTGTATTTTATATATACATTGCTTTTATGTTTGCATGTTTCATTAAACTCGACATTTCGGGGCTGGGAGAACTCGGAGTTACTCCCCACTGACTGTGGCTTCCGTGTTTATATTTAATGCGGTCGAACAGGTGGTGAATGCATATTTGGGGTACATTGACGAGCTAGCGAGCGAAGTATTTACCTTGGACCTATATTCGGTTCTTAAATTGTATATTATTATACACTCGTTTTATTTCCGTATTTATACGGGAGATATGTCTCCCGTCTTGTATATTTCTTTTGTATAATATTATTTCCGTTTTGTAATGAACCTTTTTATTTCAGACACCTTTGTTATGTATTCTTATCTTTTATGTATTTAAATAATTTTTTTTCTTTCCGCAAATTTGAGGGTGTCACAATGATTGTTATGTTTGCTTGAGGACAAAACAGGGTTTAGCTTGGGGGAGTTTGATAAGTGATATTTTGTACTAATTTATCCCCCGTTTTAGCTTGATTTCTATACGATTTATGCACTTTGTTAAGTGATTAACGAGCTAATATTGCTATTCTAGTTGTTTTGCGTGCTTTGGCTCGTTTTATAGGAAATGAAGCGGTTTTGTTATATTTTCTTGCTATTTGGAGCAAAGGCACTAGAATACGAGTTTTCAAGGAACCGGTGATAGCCATTTCACGATTTGATTACGATTCCGCTACATCCTTCCTCAAGTGGACTCATCTTGGACTTTGACTTTGTACTTCAAAAGAAAACATCAACCCAAGTCAAAGGAGGACTAGCCCAAGCCCAATTACGTATTGCATTGACCAAGACCAAATCATAGGATTCCGTGCCCAAAGAGGTAATTGGAAAAGACAAAAAAATCCATCTTGCACTCTTACCCGATCGGATTTCCACTTACCCGATCGGGTATGTTTGCGGCTGAGACGTTACTTGGCTCTTCTACTACCAAGCTTAAATGAGTGATTAAAGGCTTTGTCTAGGGTATAAATTTGGACGAGATGCAGCAGCCATGCAGCCCTATAAAAGCCAATGATCATCACAACAATTGACACACAACTTCTTACACAACTTCTTACACAATTTTACACAATTAGCATACTTTTCATACAATAATCTAATAGTTTATTTCTTTCATACAAGTTTTAGATTATAGTTTATGCAATTTTAAGTATTTCTCTATTGTTTTTATAAGCTTTTGTTATTGGGTTGGATAACTGTTCTTTACTTTATTTCCTACATAATTTGCATTCCAATTTCGGTAATTCTCTATCCTTCACTTATGCAGTTTTTATCATTATGAACTTTGATCTAATTAGAATTGTTTTCATATTATTGTTATTAGGAAATTCATCTAAAAGTAATCTAATCAAAACTGAAATATTGTTTAACATGCCATATTATATTTTGCCTAATCATATAATCATGGAATTCATCACTAGAATCATTATTAATATAATCACCTTAATCATTGTAGTACTTATATTTTATAGTTTAATTTCCTACATCTTTTTCCTATTAATTTACTTAATCACATAAATTAGATTAATTCTAACATTGTAAGAATAGCATTGTGTAAATATAATAAATAGAATTGTAATATTAAAATGATTTACTAGTTAAAATGAATTAAAAGAAGAGTAGATACCAATTGAACCATCTAGTTTGTTTCTTCCTTTGGTTATGCCAAATTCTATAACTTTGTTTAGTGGCCATGAGCAATTGTTTGTATTAGTCAATTTCCGTCTTTGTAACGAGAGTTGGGATGGGGATTAGGACTACCAATAGGGGTTTAGTGACCTAATCATGCTGAGAGGACGTTAGGACCCACTAAAAGGTCGGTACGAATCCGAGAGGAATATACCGCTACAAGGCTTAGACAATCGTAGTAATTCTAATGTTGGTATCAATGAAACTTTTAAATCGTTTTGCATGTATTTCTCTTTCACTATATCAATTTGATTAGATAGTTTATTTTACCGTCTTAGATAGTTTATTTTACCGTCTTAGATAGTTTATTTTATTGTTGTTTAGTTAGTTTACTTTATCGTCATTTTATTTCCGTTCTTAGATAGTTTACTTTATTGTTATTATCTAGGTTATTAGTTTAGTTAGATAGCTTTTCAATATTGTCATTTAAATATCGCTCTTAGTTAGATTTATTATATTGTCACCTGGATCAGTACACTTCCCCGATCGGATACGTGACAACCCGATCGGGTAAGTTGTCTGTTTCTAGTTTTAAATATTGTCATTTACATATCGTCATTTACATATTTGTCATTTACATATTGTCATTTACATACTTGTCATTTTATTTATTGTCATTTACATACTTGTCATTTTATTTTATGTTAGTAGTTTAGACAACCACCTCAAATGACTCGGATTTAAATGAAAATCACTCTATAGCAATTCATAGTTAACACGTACTCCTTGAGGATCGACACCCTACTTCCCTAATACATTCCTTATGTTGTTAGCCTAAGTGTGGGTAATTATTTTTGTATCGGGCTCGCGACAAGCACGGTCAAGACCGTTCTTATCCTTTTCTTTAGTGTTCGTTTATGCCCAGGTGTTCCAGGTCCGATCTCGTACCCTACGACTCCGAACCAGAGCGAACTCTCCGAGTTAGACGAAACTTTTGGAAGGAAATTCAAGAAGCGGAAGACTTGAGTACGCTTGACGCAGTTTACGCAGAATATATAGCAGAAAAACCATCCTTAGAAGAGGATACACATATTTCTGCCACCACTACAACTATGCCTACTTTAGCCAGCCATTCGGAACCTACCGTTGCATCTATTCCCAAGGGATTCAAACTCCCTACTACGGGTAATGGCACCTTTGAGATTCGCCCATCTTATATCTCTTTGGTGGAGCGAAACATGTTTGGAGGAAGCCCCACTGAGGATCTTGCTAAGCATATGCAGAAATTCACCAATTATATATTCCTTTAACGGGTGGGGTAACACAAGTTCAGATCAAGTTGGTATTATTTCCCTTTTCACTACGAGACAGGGCAGAAGATTGGTTGAGTGAGTTAGATGTGGATGCACTTGGCATCACTGATTGGAATTCTCTGGCTCTTGCATTCTACAAAAGATACTTCCTGCCACAGAAAACCAATGCCATCCGAAGTCAAATCACAAGTTTCAAACAAAGTCCCACAGAGAACTTTAATGAGGCCTGGGTTCGCTTCAAAAAGCTAGTCAAATCTGTTTCACATCATGGTTTTGATACTTGGTTCCTATGCAACAAGTTTTACAACGGGTTATATGATGATCAGAGAGCATTGCTAGATTCTGCTGCCAATGGAAGATTCCAAAATAACACTACCGATGGTAATGCTTGGAAGTTGATTGATGAGATAGCCACTCACACTGCTGAGTATGGCAATCCCAGGGGTAATGCGAGGCGAGGAGGTTCGGATAATGTCGTTGCAGCTCAGTTGGAGGCATTAACTGCTAAAATTGCAGAATTACAAACTTCAAAATCTTTGGAAAATAAAAAAACGGTTCATGCCATGGTTCAACAAGAGCCAACCTGTGAAAGATGTGGTACTATGGGGCATAATGCAGTAGAGTGTATGAGTACGGTTGAACAAGCGCTTTCCTTTCAATCCTTTAAGCAAGGTACACCGTACTTTAACTTTTATAATGAAAGGACAAGAGAGAATCCAAATTTCTCCTACCGCTGTCAGAATTTTCTTAATCCTACCCCGCCACCACCTCAGCAACAAGGTTCCTCTTATGTGATTCCTCAAAATCGCAATTCCCAAGGTAACTATAACCGTTCAAATCAAGGAGGCCAAAACTTTCAACAAGCTCCACCTCCACCACCTCCAGGTAATGATATGGCGAAATTGAAAGTCATGTTGCAGCAAAGTTCATGATACAACAAAAGCAAGATGCTCAGATCTCACAACCGCTCGCACATAACAAGATAGTGGATACTCAAATTGCCCAATTGGCAATTCAAAATCCACACAAACAACCAGGTAATCTTCCTCCTCAAGGACACCCTCCACATGAACAAGCCAATGATATTACCTTGAGGAGTGGGACCCATTACAAAGGCCCGGAAATGAAAGGGGATGAAAACGATGAAAGTATGGAAATTGCTCGTCAAGATTCGAAAAACAGCGAAAAAGATGCTGAAAAAGAGGTTGCTCGATCAAGCAGCACCCATTTGCTCGATCGAGCAACCCAGCAAAAGTTCGATAATTTTGCTCGAAAAGTTCCTGAAAATTCTTGTTTTGACAAACTCGGCCGAGCAGCCTCTTTTGCTTGATCGAGCAACCCATACTCAGACTAATAGGTCCCTTACTTCACCTTCAAAAGCAAGAGAAGCCGAGCCAATCTCCATTACACTTCTTTTTCCTTACCGCCAACATAAATCCAAGCTTGAGAAACAGTTTGGAAGGTTTATGGAGGTAGTCAAGAATTTGCAAGTGAGTGTACCATTTATTGAGTTGATCACTCAAGTGCCGGCGTATGCAGAGTTTATGAAGGACATATTGACAAGGAAGCGGTCCTTTAATGAAGTGGAAACGGTTGCATTTACTGAGGAATGCAGTGCTGTGTTACAATCCAGATCACCACCTAAGCTAAAGGATCCAGAGATTTTTTCTATTCCTTGTAATATATGATGCTTAGCTATTGATAAAGCCCTTTGTGATTTAGGGGCTAGTGTTAGTGTTATGCCATTTTCTATATGTAAAAAGTTAAATATGGGTCAACTTAGTGTCACAACCATGACCTTACAAATGGTCGACCGTTCTATTAAACACCCTTTGGGGATTTTAGAAGACGTACCGGTTAGAGTAGGGAATTTTTTCATACCAGTTGACTTCGTCGTATTAGATATGGCTAATGACACCCAAATTCCTATCATCTTGGGACGACCATTCCTCCATACTGCGGGGGCGGTTATAGATGTTAAGAATGGGAGACTTACACTAACAGTGGGGGATGACACTATCACTTTCAACTTAGATAATGCAATAAAACACCCCTTGCTAGAAGAGACATGTCATAGAGTCGATATTGTGGATTTAACTGTTGATGACTATCTTTCTTTATGTTTGAATAGGGATCCTCTAGAGATCGCCTTAATTTCCAGAACTGCTGAAGCTGGAAGCTCAAGGAGTAAGGAAGTAGTTGACATGGAAAAGCTGCTCACAGGAGAGGAATGCAAGTTGCAGAAGGTGTATAGCTTAGGTAACCCCCCTAAGGTTACCGAGGTAAAGAAACCTGAACTTAAACCCCTCCCCTCTCATCTTAAATATGTTTTTCTTGATTCCCATGAGATGAATCCTGTCATTGTTAGTGCTAACCTATCTGAAAACCAACTTACTGATTAGTTGGTAGTTTTAAAAAGACACAAAAAGGCTATAGGTTATAGCATTGACGATATACAAGGTATTAGTCCTGACTTTTGTAAGCACCGTATCCACTTAGAAGCAGACCATAAACCTTGTAGGTAGGGTCAACGTCGTTTGAACCCCATTATGCAAGAGGTAGTTAGAAAAGAGGTGCAGAAATTGTTAGATGCTGGGCTCATATATGCTATTTCAGACTCAAAGTGGGTCAGTCCTGTTCAGGTAGTCCCTAAAAAGGAAGGGACTACGGTCGTCACTAATGAGAAAAACGAGCTCATATCTACTAGACTAGTGACAGGGTGGACGATGTGTATTGATTGTAGGAGGCTGAATGTAGCTACTAGGAAAGACCAATTCCCTCTTCCTTATATTGACCAAATGTTAGAGCGTCTAGCGTGTCATAAATATTTTTATTATCTAGACGGCTACTCGGGATTCTTTCAAATCCCCATTCATCATGACGATCAGGGAAATACTACCTTCACATGCCCTTATGGTGTCTTTGGTTACCGAAGAATGCCTTTTGGGTTATGTAATGCCCCCGCCACCTATCAACGTTGTATGATGGCTATTTTTTATGATTATATCGAGTCTATTATGGAGGTCTTTATGGATGACTTCAGTTTTTATGGGACCAATTTTGATAGTTGTTTAGATAATCCGACTAAAGTCTTACAACGTTGTGAGAAACGTAATCTTGTGTTAAACTGGGAAAAGTGTCACTTCATGGTAACTGAAGGGGTGGTACTTGGTCATTTGGTGTCTGGACGAGGCATCCAAGTGGATAAGGCTAAAGTGGAAGTGGTTGAGCAATTACCGTACCCGGTAAATTTTAAAAGTGTTAGAAGTTTCCTTGGTCATGCGGGGTTCTATCGCCGTTTTATTAAGGATTTTTCAAAAATTGCTCAACCATTGACTAAGCTTCTCCATAAGGATGCCTCGTTTGTGTTTACTGATGAGTGTGTTAAGTCTTTTGACAGGATTAAACAAGCTCTAATCTTAGCTCCTATTATCCAGTCTCCTGATTGGAATTTGCCGTTTGAGATAATGTGTGATGCCAGTGACTATGCAGTTGTAGCTGTTTTGGGTCAAAGGAAGGATAAGGTGCTACATGCGATCTACTATGCTAGTAAGACCTTGGATGATGCGCAAGTTAACAATGCTACCATTGAGAAAGAGTTACTTGCGGTTGTCTTTGCTTTAGATAAATTTAGAGCCTATCTTGTGGGTTCTAAGCTGATCGTCTACACTGACCATGCAACACTTAAATATTTCTTATCTAAGAAGGAAGCCAAACCTCGGCTTATTCGTTGGATCTTGTTATTATAAGAATTTCATTTGGAGATCCGGGATAAGTCTAGTGCAGAGAATGTGGTTGCTAACCATTTGTCTCGTTTAAGGTTTGAAGGGGGAGATTCCATCCCCATTGATGATTCAATTATTGATGGTCATCTCCTTGCCAATACCATGGAGACTCCGTGGTTTGCTTATTATGCCAACTTTTTGGTTGGGGAAATTATGCCTCCGAGTCAATCTTATCATCAGAAGAAGAGGTTTCAACACGAATTCAAATGGTATTTCTGGGATGATCCTTATCTATTCCGGGAGTGTGCCGACGGCATTTATCGACGATGTATTCCAGAGGGTGAGTTACATGCCATCCTTTTTCATTGTCACTCTTCTCCATATGGCGGTCATCATGGTCCCTCAAGGACATTTGCTTAGGTAATGCAGTATTTCTGACCGACTATTCTCAAGGTTGCTACTACATTTGTCCGTTCTTATGACGCGTGTCAAAGGACGGGTAATATTTCGCAAAGGCATGAGATGCCTCAAACGGGTATTTTGGAAGTTGAGATATTCGATGTTTGGGGTATGGACTACCAAGGGCCATTCCCATCTTCCCATGGTAATCAATATATTCTAGTAGCACTCGACTAAGTCTCCAAATTGGTGGAAGCTATTGCCACTCCCAATTGCGATGCCAAAGCAGTTGTTAAACTGTTTCAGAAGATCATATTCCCGCGATTTGGGGTTCCTCGTGCTCTCATTAGCGATGGAGTAAAGCATTTCAATGAACGCCATCTTAACACTTTATTGAAGAAATTGAAAAGTCCATAGACCTTAATTAGACTCCTCTAATTAATTACCAAATTACTTTTTAATTTAGTTTATAATGATCTATGTAACATGCATGCAAATATAAAGACATTTACATAAAAGAATAAATTTCCTCACATTGATATGGAAATTATATGGGCACAACAAGAACTCCTTCTTGTTGTTCTTGAGCTATAAATATGGATGAACACATGAAATCTCCAAACTAGAAGACCTCCTTCAAGTTGCACCAAGATGACACCAAATAATCTACCCTTATTATTAACTAGATAATAAGATAGATAATATACTACTAATATTAGACTATATAACTACACTAGTAATACTTAGGAAATATTAGTATATGAGAGTTTTTAGTGAGAGGAAGGATTTTAGAGAGAAGTGTAAAATTGCACAAAATGAAGTAGTAGAAAAATGAACACAATTGCTCATTTTAAAGACCATATGGCCGGACCACTTTGTCCAAAAAAGGACTCTTATTTTGTTCAATTTGATCACATGCATTAGAGTGGAGTGTTGTAGTATAAGTGATGATTATTACTACTTGATATGTCACTTTCAATTAGTAACTAAAGAGTATAAACAAGAACAACAATCATCACCTTGTAACTACAATGTAAACGGCCATTATGGCCTAGTTTGATCCATTTTGATTTTTGATATTTGTCTCACAAATACTTATTGATCATATGGTTAATTATCTTGTATAATTAAGTGTTAATTTGATCATATAACAATTATATGACTCAATTAAATAAATAATATGTACATAACATTTTAAGTAATATTTTACCATTATATCAATATATAATGGGTCCCACAATGCTTAGTTAATTTATTTTACAACTCCTTGTAAATATAATTAACTAATTACCTCTATCTCAAAACCTCAACTAATTTAGTAATTTAACGATTCATTACTAAGTTAAATCTTATTTAATCGTATTAAAATAAGATATAAATTTATTAGTCAATTATCGCATAATTGAAAAATAAGCTTAATCGAATTTGAGTTCTTAACTCAATTTCTAACAATTAACTCTCGTACATATCGAATATATGTAATGTACTAATTTACTGTATCGTATACAAATAATTAGTTACTATTTGGATTTCATCCTTTAGGTGTGACCGAAAGGGATCAGTTGATCACCGCCGTCAAACGACAATAACGTCAAACTCTAGTCAGCCAACCGTTATTGATTTACGTTAATCAACTGACTAATCATATATATAGTCAATAAATATCCCAATTATATTCCTTAATAAGATTTATTATGTGGCGCACTATTGTGTAGGACACCTACTCCAACAATCTCCCACTTGTCTGACACAAGTGTGCGTCACCGATTCTCTTGTCTCTTTATCACATCTCCCACTCAACGCAAGGTGTCTTCCAGGTCGCACTTGCGATTGACAATATCTATAGTGGTTTTCTCGATAGGGAGAGTAACTGTTTGACCGGAAAATCTACCATAGATCTCTTTCCGAGCGTGGCCACGCATTTACAGTAACTTCTCCTCGAGTGGCCTAAAGATGTTTTTACCCAACGTGGGTGGACAATTCCTGTTGATCCATCTACTATGTATGATGCAGATCACCATGATCCAGAAGAAGTCCATCGACCTCCTTTTACGGCACGACCTAGAACATCAACCAAAACCAATCGGAAACTGCACCGACTCAGATTGACGGTCGCCAGTCAAAAGAATCGACTTATAGGAATAAGATAGAAGACCCTGCCACGACCAGGCATCAAATCATTGATTTAAGGGTCTCTACAATGTCCCTGTCCGACAGAGTGTCATACAGTCTGTCTATGTAAACGACCAGTCATCTCCATGACCCTATGGTGCTGAACCAACCATCGATCGACTTACAATCTAGTCATTTTGAGACGTCACCTCATTTGAGTGACTAGGGACAAAATACTAAGTTCTTCCTATTCACTTGAATAGGGTCCAACAATCTATTCGGATAAACAAAGTATTAAATTTAGTCAAACTAAATAAAAGAGTTTAAAATAAAACTCGAACAATAAATGCCATTATCATACATGAAATAATTAATACAACATTCAATTATTACATATTACATAATCTAAAGGAATTCTGGCACACGTCTCAATCCCATTGTGACGACATGACCATCATGCTTAGCCTTTGATAAAGGCTTGGTTAAAGGATCAGCAATGTTGTCATCTGTCCCAACCTTACAAATGTCAATTTCCTTTCTGTCCACGTCATCTCTAATTACATGATATTTCCTAAGTACATGTCTAGACTTGTTACTAGACTTGGGCTCTTTTGCCTGAAAAATAGCCCCACTGTTATCACAATAAATTGTGATAGGATCTTTGGCAGTAGGGACTACTGTTAGTCCTTCCAAAAATTGCCGAATCCATACAGCTTCCTTTGCAGCTTCAGACGCTGCAAGGTACTCTGCTTTTGTTGTAGAATCCGCTGTAACGCTTTGCTTGAAACTCTTCCAGCAAACAGCTCCTCCATTCATCATATAAACGTAGCCGGATTGGGATTTCATATCATCCCTATTTGTTTGGAAAATGGCATCTGTGTAACCTTTTACACGTAACTCCATCTCGCCTCCAAACAGAAAACGAATCCTTGGTCCTTCTTAAGTACTTAAGGATGTTCTTACGGCTACCAGTGACTCTCACCTGGATTTGCGTGGTACGACTTGTCATGCTCAAAGGCATATTGCAAACGTCGGGCGAGTCACTCATAGCATACATTATTGATCCACGGCTGAAGCTAAGGGTCAATTTCATTCGGTTTCAATCTCCTCGGTTTTCGTAGGGCAACTCTGACTTGCTCAAAGTGATCCCACTTCCCATAGGAATAAAGCTCTCTTAGAGTCTTTCATGTTGAACCGATCAAGAATCTTATCAATATAAGTTTCTTGACTTAATGCTAGTATCCTTTTAGATCTATCCCTATAGATCCGAATACCTAAGATGCGCTGGGCCTCTCCTAAGTCTTTCATTTGGAAATGTATTCCTAGCCACTCTTTTACAGAAGTGAGCATTGGAATATCATTCCCAATGAGTAGTATGTCATCTACATACAAGACTAGAAAATTTACTTTACTCCCACTAAACTTCATGTATAAACACGGTTCCTCGACACTTCGAGTGAAACCATTTTGTTTAATTACATGATCGAAACGATGATTCCAACTCCTGGATGCTTGCTTAAGACCATAGATGGATCTCTTAAGTTTGCATACCTTCTTAGGGTTTGATGGATCCACAAAACCTTCAGGTTGTGTCATGTACCCTTCCTCTTCTAGAATCCCATTCAAGAAGGCGGTTTTGACATCCATTTGCCAAATCTCATAATTATGAAATGCGGCAACCGCTAAGATACTCCTTATGGATCGAAGCATGGCGACTGGGGCGAAGGTTTCGTCATAGTGAAGACCATGAACTTGGGTGAAACCTTTTGCCACCAATCTAGCTTTGTAAACATCATTATGTTTGTCTATGCCACTTTTGATCTTATAGATCCACTTACACTGAAGAGGTCGTACCTCTTTAGGTAAATCAACCAAGTCCCATACTTGATTGTCGTACATAGAATCCATTTCGGATTGCATGGCTCCTAGCCAGAACTTTGAGTCAGGACTAGAAATGGCTGCTTTGTAGGTAGTAGGTTCGTTACTTTCAAAAAGTAAAACATTATAGTCATCACCTTCCTCTATAATACCAAGGTATCTATCAGGTGGATGACTAATTCTGCTTGACCTCCTAGGTTCCGAAGGAATAATTACCGTACCAGACGAAGAGGGAACATTTTCCTCGTCGTCCTTTTCGGTTTGTGGCTCTTGGACTTCATCAAGTTCAAATTTTCTCCCACTCTGTCTTTTAGAAATAAAATCATTTTCTACAAAGACTGCATCACGAGACACAAACACTTTGTCCTCGTGTTTATTGTAGAAGTAATAAGCACGTGATTCCTTTGGATATCCTACAAAAAGACATTTGTCAGATTTGGGTGCGAGTTTAGCGTCAGACTTATTCTTAACAAAAGCCTCGCATCCCCAAATTCTCATAAATGACAAATAAGGGACTTTTTCTGTCCATATCTCATATGGAGTCTTGTTTGCCGCTTTAGTCGGGCTTCGATTTAGTGAAAATATTGCAGATAAGATAGCAAAACCCCAAAAATAATCATGAAGCTCAGTTAGACTCATCATAGATCGAACCATATCTAATAAAGTTCGATTTCTCCTTTCAGATACACCGTTTAATTGAGGTGTTCCAGGAGGAGTCCATTGTGATACTATACCACAATCTTTCAGGTGTGAATCAAATTCATGGTTCAAGTATTCACCACCACGATCGGATCGTAGGGTTTTAATCTTTTTACTCAATTGTTTTTCTACTTCATTTTGAAATTCTTTGAACTTTTCAAAAGCATCACTTTTATGCCTCATCAAGTAGACATATCCATATCTACTCAAGTCGTCGGTAAAAGTAATGAAGTAGTGATAACCACCTCTATCTCGGATAGTCATTGGACCGCATACATCCGTGTGTATAAGTCCTAATACTTCACTTGCTCGTGTCCCTTTTCCCGTAAAAGGAGCACGAGTCATCTTGCCTAGAAGACCAGATTCGCATACGCCATAAGATTCGTAATCGAATGGTTTGAGTACTTTAGATGAAACAAGTCTCTTTATGCGTCGTTCGTTTATGTGCCCTAAACGACAATGCCAAAGGTATGATTGATTAGGTTCACCTGTTTTGAGCTTCTTGTTTTCTACATGATAGACCTCTTTTGCAATATCTAGAACATCAATACCTCCAATAGAAATGGCCTCGCCATAAACCATTTCATTAAAAGCAAAAGTACAACAGTTGTTCTTAATGCAAAAGGAAAAACCTTCCATGTCTAACACGGAAATGGAGATAATGTTCTTGGTAAGAGTTGGAAATAATAGCAATTATTTAAATACACTCTAAACCATTAGGCAAAAGAATACGTAGTGCCCACGGAAACTGTCGCTACCTAGCTCCATTTTCCCATGCGTAGGTCCCGACGTCACCCTTGCTAGTGTCTTGCAACGTCCCCTCAGCCCCTGTACATGATTACAAAGGTGAGAACGCACAACCGTGCAAATACCCAAGAAATACTAGCAAGTTAATATCTATCATATAGAGTGATGAAAGAATTTTACCTGACGTTGTCACACAACCGTCTTTCTTGTCTTTCAAGTACTTGGGGCAATTGCGTTTCCAATGCCCTTTGCCATTACAATAATAGCGATCCGCCTCCGCGTGTTTGTTGACTTTGGGTTTGGCCTTATAAAAGACCTTTGCCTTTCCCTTGCCGGATTTCTTGAAAAGAGTCTTACCCTTTCCCTTGTCCTTCCTTACCCCAAGGTTCATGTTCTTCATTTTCATGGTAAGAACATCCTTGGGTTCCCTCCCACTAGCCTCCATGTCCCTCTCAGCTTGGGTGAGGAGTGCATGGAGTTCATGGAAACTCTTGTCCATGCCATTCATGTTATAGTTCACCCTAAATTGGGTGAACTTAGGTGAGAGTGAATGAAGGATCTTACCCACCACCAAATTCTTCGGATTTTTGCACCCTAGACGCTCTAAGGTGTCCGCGTGCTCAACCATTTTGAGCACGTGTGGGCCAACTTTTTGGCCCCTTTGAAGCTTAGTGTCAAAGAATTTCGTAATTGCCTCATATTGGAGAATTTGAGGGGCTTGCGAAAACATCGAAGTGATCCTCGTGAATATCGCATATGCATTGAGAGAGATCAATTGGAGTTTGAGTTTTGGTGAGATTGACCAAATCAAGACATTCTTGACGTCATTAGCAACCTTCAAATAAAGGTCATATTCGGCCCGAACCACCGCGGACGATCTAGGCGCGGGGTTCGGTGGGAGGCTCTTCGACCAAGTAGCGAAGCACGTTATCGGATAACGCGGCGCTCTTGATCGTTGATTCCCATTCAACGAAGTTACTTCCGTCATCCTTAAGGACACATTTGTCCATGACGGACCTCAACCATGAGCCTCTACCCAAGGTTGCAACGTTTGATGATGTTGACATTATGCGAATATGGTAACTACAACAAAAAGAAATATATAAACATTCATTGTTAATTTTACTTGAAAAACATTTTAACAAGTTAAGCATTCATATAATGACCTCTCACTAAATTATATAAATGATTCCAAGACCCATCTTTAAATAAAAATAGTCATCGCATGCCACTTTTTATCTAGAAATGGTAAGTCGTTACTTGACTAATTCTACCCTTAGAACTCTTGGTTGACGGATTTCAACTAAATCCATCTCCTAGTCCCAAGATAACGCTTATCTCGTTGAGTCCAATCCCATTTTAGCTTGTGATCGTATCACCCTACTTACCCGAGGTAAAAAGGGACCCACGAGCGTGGTAGCCCTAATGAACACGGGATTCATAGGTGTTATTAATTGGTAAGGCTAATCTCAATTTTTAAACATGTGAGAGATCTTTTCAATTTAGTTATTAATTCCCTATAAGTGAACTAAGTCGGTGAATTGTGAATAACGTTGAATTGACAATAACGGTAAATAAAATGCATGTGTGACGATTTTGGCATGAGCGGAAATAAAGCAAGCAACCAAGCAATAATAAAATCCTAGTATGGCCACCTAGCTAATTCAAAATTAACTAGATAGTTACAAATTCAGAAACCAACTCCTTAGTCCCTTGCCTCTTCATTTGGAACACCTTCCAAAATGGCACCGTCTTGAGGGAGTCACCGGTCTTCATAAAAATAATTACAAATATACAAATATACAAATTCCTATTATACATTTATTCTATAAAATAAAATTATTAAATTATACAAACCGGCGATACGAGATCGCAATAAAATTACAACCAAACCGTTATTCCCTTACATTACGGGTAATAACGATTAAAAATAACTAGTCCATACTAGGTACAAAATTTGCATAAATTATTAAATAAATGACATTCATTCATTCAACCATAAATAAAATAAATTGCTGCAAAATTCAAAGATAATCCAAAATCGCCCTAAGTTCAATTCATGCTCATTGTAGCTCGATTTTCCGGGATTTATTGATTTTTAACCATTAAAAATCAATATCAATATTTAAATCTCATTTAAATTCAAACTAATTAACTAAACTGATTTAGAACTCAAAATTAGTCACTACTATATTTGTTGGTCATTAATTAGATCGATTTGATTTCATTTGCTAAATATTACGGTTTAATCATAACAATTATGAAATAAAACCAAAATAAAATATAAACATCATAAAATTTGAAACAAAATTTTTTTTACATTCTGGAACAAGTCCAGGAACTATAAAAATAAAAAACATTTGCTCAAAAAATTTAAATTAATTTTATGAACAAATAGCTTTGTATTTAATGGTTTTATCAAATAAAAACATTAGATATATTAAAACAGTGAAACAAATTATGAAATTTTACCAAGAGTATCAACATCAGAATTTAAAATGTAAAAAAAAATTTCAGGACCAGAAATGGACGTTTCAATTTTATGAACATTATAATCTCATATTATCAACTTTTATCATATAAAAATCTATAAACATGCAATACATAAGTAAAAGTCACGAAATTTTACATACAATATTTAAGACATGCATGTGAGATCATATTAAAATTTCATGGCCAGAATCAACATGCAACTATTTTTAGTTAACTTTTAACTCATAAAATGCATGTTAACTCGGTTTAAACGCCATAAATCAGACTAAATAGCAAATAAATCCCTAAAATCACTAAATTTGACCACAAAAATTTTGAGGTCAGTAGGTATACATGCACCAAAACATTTTGTCAGAATCGTATTTTAACTCAAAATCTTTGATTTATTAGTTATCTTATAACTTTAATAAAAATGTCCAAAATGAACATGCATGCTACAAGCTAGCTCTGATACCAATTGAAAGTCCATAGACCTTAATTATACTCCTCTAATTAGTTGCTAAATTACTTGTTAATTTAGTATTTAATGATCTATGTACCATGCATGCAAATATAAAGACATTTATATAAGAGAAGAAATTTCCTCACATTGATGTGGAAAATATAAGGGCACAACAAGAACTCCTTCTTGTTGTTCTTGAACACAAACAATCTCCAAAGTAGAAGATCTCCTCTAAGTTGCACCAAGATTAACCCAAATAATCTACCCTTATTATTAACTAGATAATAAGATAGATATTCTACTACTAATATTATGACTATATTACTACACTAGTAATACTTAGTAAATATTAGTATTTGAGAGTTTTTAGTGAGAGGAAGAATTTTAGAAAGAAGTATATCAATCGCACAAAATGAAGTTTTTTATAAAATGAACAACAATTGTTCATTATAAAGGCCATTTGGCCGGACCATATTGTCCATAATTAGACTCTTATTTTGTTCAATTTGATCACATTGCATTAGAGTGGAGTGTTGTAGAAAATATGATGATTGTATTCTACTTGTTATGTCACTTTCAAATGGTAACTAAAGAGTTACAACAAGAACAAAAATCATCACCTTTGTCACTACAACATAACCGGCCATTTTGGCCTAGTTGGATCCATTTTGATTTTTGATATTTGTCTCACAAATACTTATTAATCATATGGTTAATTATTTTGTATAATTAAGTGTTAATTTGATCATATAACAATTATATGACTCAATTAAATAAATAATATGTACTTAACATTTTAAGTAATATTTTACCATTATATCAATATATAATGGGTCCCACAATGCTTAGTTAATTTATTTTACAACTCCTTGTAAATATAATTAACTAATTACCTCTATCTCAAAACCTCAACTAATTTAGTAATTTAACGATTAATTACTAAGTTAAATCTTATTTAATCGTATTAAAATAAGATATAAATTTATTAGTCAATTATCGCATAATTGAAAAAACAAGCTTAATCGAATTTGAGTTCATAACTCAATTTCTAACAATTAACTCTCGTACATATCGAATATATGTAATGTACTAATTAACTGTATCGTATACAAATAATTAGTTACTATTTGGATTTCATCCTTTAGGTGTGACCGAAAGGGATCAGTTGATCACCGCCGTCAAACGACAATAACGTCAAACTCTAGTCAGCCAACCGTTATTGATTTACGTTAATCAACTGACTAATCATATATATAGTCAATAAATATCCCAATTATATTCCTTAATAAGATTTATTATGTGGCGCACTATTGTGGAGGACACCTACTCCAACAAATCCTACCCTATACACCCCCCAACCGGTTTTATATAATAAAATGGGTGTCCATTTTATTTTTGTAATTTGTCATTTGTCACACATGTGACATGTGACATGTAACATGTAATTAGGCTTATAAATGTACATTTAACTAATTTAAATACAATTTCATAACAAATAAATTAGACTTAACATTTTAAGTCACATTTAATAATTACATGTAAATAAAATGGGTCATCTCGTATTTGGTTAATATAATCTACAACAGTTTGTAATTATAATCGACCAATTTCACTTATCTCAAATGTTTCATAAACATAATGCATTCTTAGTAATATAACAATTAAATTACCTAAATGAATCTTATTTAATCATATTACCATAAGATATAATTCTCACTTACAATTTAAACTTGGTTCAGTTTAAGGGATTAATTAATTTTTATCGCTATACAATTAATTAATGTACATGATTTGGGGATTGTCCTTTAGGTGTGACCTCAAGGGATCAACTGATCACCACCGTCATACGACAGTAACGTCAAACTCGATTGAGCCAATCGTTACCGATTTATGTTGACCAATTGACTATAATATTCATCATCCCTTTGTATTCTTATTATCGAGATTTAATTAAGTGATCGCACTATTGTTGAGAACACTTACTCCAACAATCTCCCACTTGTCCGAGACAAGTGTGTGTCACCAATTCTCTTGTCCTATTACAATCTCCCACTCAATGCAAGGTGTCTTGCAGGTCGTACTTGCATATGATCATATCAAGATTGGTTTCCTCGATCCGGAGAGTAACTGTCTGACCGGAATTATCTACCATAGATACCTTCCGAGCGTGGCCACGCATTTAAGCTTACTCCTCCTCGAGTGGCCTTGAGATTTAAAACAATCCTGACAAGGGGTGGAAAATTCCTATCGCACTATTCCCTTTGCATAGCCACAACTCATCATGACCCAAAAGATGCTTATTTGACCCCAGTTACGAAGGTCGTAGAGAATAAATCAAAGTCACTCTGAAACTGTGCCACCTTAGGCGAACAATCTTTAGTCAAAGAATTGAGTAAAAAAGAATACTAGTAGCTCTTGCCACGACCAGGCTACAAGAATTGCCAGAATTCTATAAGCGGTCACTGCCTGACAGATTGTCTCTTACAGTCTGTTTATGTGATCGATTTGTCATCCCTTATGACCCTATGACACTTGAACTTGCCATCAATCGCACCACAATCTAGTCACTTCGAGATGTCACCTCATATAAGTGAATAGGGGCCAATGCTATGTTAAATCAGTCCACTTTAATGGAGTCCAAAATTGTCTCTACAATCCATTGGATATAACAAAGCACAAAACCGAGTTTATGAAACTCAAACGATAAATGTGATTATCATATATGAACAATCAACACAGTGTTATTGCTTCATATCATATAATCTAAAGTATATTTCGTCCATGATAATTCATGACGATCTTATTAAATGCAATAAAGGCTTGGGTAGTGAATATACCATATATTCATTTATTCCAACCTTGTGAATTGTTTTTTCCTTACATCCAATGTTATTCCTAATAACATGAATTCATATATGTACATGTCTAGATCTCTATCTAGTGTTGGGCTCTTTAAATGATAGGTATTAAGGTGAAATGAGCTACCATTAGCTCCTTGTAAGCCACCTTATCCTCATCATAATGTACTACGTCTCTATTTGTAGAATTTATAATGATTGACTCTTCAATCATCCTTTTAGTTATTCGCTTCTTTTGTAACAAAGGTACGCCTAGGATTCGAATAAATCCTTATAAGTTTGGAAATTTGGGTTTGTGTAACCTTTACCACATTACCGAATTTTCTCTACCAAACACAAGATGAATCCCTAGTCTTCCTTGAGAACTCTGTGGATGTTTTTGTAGGCTATCCAATGACACTCATCTGGATTGATTTGTTATGGGCTTGTCATGCTCCTAGCATACAATTCATTTAGGTATGTGCATGTAATGGCATACATGATCGGTATCATGTGATCAACAACTCTTAGGTTCAGTGGATGACTATGACCCTATCATAGTGATCCCACTTTTATCCACATAAACAACCTATTTAACTTGTTGAAGAGATTAAGGATCTTATCGATATAAGATACCTTTTAAATGCCATGCTAAAATCTTTTATTCCACAATATACTTTGATTTTAGTATACATGTTGCCCTCTTTCATCCAACATTAAAATCCAACCACTCCTTTCCAAAAGGTAATATGAATATGTCACTCTTAATGAATGAAACGTCATTCACGTGGAAAACAATTTCTCCCACTGAATTTCATGTCTTTACATGATAACTTAAACTCCCACTTAACTTCATGTCTATACATGACTTTAACTCCCACCGAATTTCATGTCTATACATGACTTTTCGACAAATCGAGTGAAACCCTTCTTATATCTTATAATATAAAAGATCATCATAACCTCTAGGTAGATACATACAATAAGCTTGTGTCATGTACACATCCTATTCCAAATCCCTATTTGGACATGTGGATTTGATGTGTATCTTGTACACACCTATTATGAGGTATTTTATTGATGATTTGGATCTAAGCATAGTTACGCATTAACTTGGCTTTTGTAGACATCTACATGTCTATCCATGCAACTACAATTGGACAACTCCAAATAAAACATTTTCTTTTGCATAGATTCCATATAGTTTCATAAGTTTCTTATGTTAGAAAATCAAATTTTAAAATTTCTAGGTACTTCCACTTCATAGATCATAATCTTATTATTTCAAGAACATTTTCTTTTGGTCTCGTCACTAGTCTAAGGATTCACCTAAGAACGCTTTCCTTTGGTCTACTCACTAGTCTTGAGTCTAACCTAAGAACATTTTCTTTTGGTTTTCTCACTAGTTCCTAACTAGGTTTTCGATGTGGCTTATTTTCTCCCACTCTATCTTTAAAAATACAATTATTTTCTTTAAAGATAGCCTTATGAGCCACAAACAATTTTGTACTCATACTCGTGAGGGAGGTAGAAGTATCACAACATGACCTTAAGTGATCTACTAAAGTCTTCTTTGTAAAGACAACGAATCTTAGCTTCAATATAGACTAGTTCTAAAAGAGCTAAAGAGGTGAACTCATATTCATGTCATTTACTTTCTTTATAAGTGGTATGGCCAATTGGTTTGGTAGATTCCCTATTTTGAGTTCAATAACTCAATTTTGACTTAGCAATTGATCTTTCAAAGTGAGAATCGAATTCTTAGCCTTTTATTATAATGATCCAATCATCGTAATACTTATATGATCAATTTGAGTCGATATAATTTATGTTATTAGTTCAAGTAGAGTATAATGACAAGTTTTAGAATGAAAAAGTTTCATAAACCGAGTGACTTGGGTTGAAAACCAAGTCACTAATATCCAATTACAACCAATTGTTCATAAAAGGAAATAAACAAATTTCCATTGTCAAACAAGGAAATGAAAAGTTTCTAAAACATGTCACAAAATACAACCCAATAAGAAGACAACACAAAATGAGTCCAAGCTTCCTCATGTCTTCATCCATGGGTGGCTACTTTAGCTTTCCCTTTGAAGAACATCTTCAGGCTTGCTTGTCCTTGCCCTTGTCCTTGCTTGGGTGCCCTAATTACAATTAAAAAGGGTAAGAATCACAACCTTTATCTATATACCAAAGTTGAGATCATAACATAAAAAATAGGGATGAAAATTTACTAACGGAAACAATTTTTCCGGCTTTGATATCTCCTAGATATTTTGGGCAATTCCTTTTCCAATGCCCTTCGCCATTACAATAATGACATTTGTCCTCGTATGAGGCACCTTTCTTAGGCTTTGGTGAGCTATTTTCAATAGCTTTTCCTTTGCCTTTGTAGGTGGAGGGCTTCTTTCCCTTGCTTGCACCTTTTTTGAACTTTCCCTTGCTTTTGTTATTGATGTGAAGTACATCCTTGGTGGTGCTAACATTTAGCCCCATGTCTCTCTCCGCTTGCACAAACATTTTGTGCAATTCGTGAAGAGAGGTTTGCATATTCTGCATATTGTTGTTTACCCTAAACAGCACATATGCCTTGATTCTCCCCAAGGAATGTAGTACACGGTCAATTACGAGTTGTTCGGGAATGTCAACCCATTGCACTTTAAGAATCTCGACATGCTCAATCAATTTGAGTACATGAGGGCTAACCTTTTGGCCCTCTTTAAGATTCATGTCGAAAAACGCGGAAGCCGTTTCATATTGAATGATTCTAGGAGCTTGTGAAAACATGGTCACAAGCTTGGCATAGATCTCATAGGCCGTGCTCATCTTTATGGCACTCCTTTGGAGATCGGCCTCCATAGAGAAGATCAAAACATTTTTGATCGCGGCGGCTTCCTTTTGGTAAGCCTCATAGGCTCGCCTTGCGGCGGCGGTTGACCTTTCGTTAGGTGTTTCGGGAGAGGCTTCGGTAAGGTAACGAAGCTTGTCGTCACCTTCCGCGGCCAAGCGGAGTTGCGCATTCCAATCGGCAAAATTTGCGCCATTCTTTTCTAACTTGCATCGATCCATAAAGGATCGAAGCCATGAGACATTCGTGAGAGTTGGAGCATTGGTGTTGGATGAACTAGCCATTGCGATTGTACAAAGTTAACTACAAATTTAAGACATAAAGGAAATGTCAACATTTATCATTTTAAATACTTGTAAACATTTTAAACAAGTTTTAACATTTAAATAGTGACCTCTACCCAACTATTATAAATGATTCCGAGATCCAAATTCATATCAACTTGGGCACGGTAAGCCGATTCATCCCTTATTAACATAATTCGGTGGATTAACTCTTTAATCGATTCTACATTAGAACTCTCGGTCGATAATATTACTTTAATATTTATCTTAAACCCGGAACACATGCGGCTACGGTCGCGAATACTTCCGTTGAGCTCAATCCAAATTTTGAAATAATAACATTTATTACCCTACTTACCCAACGTAACAAGTTTAGCACCCCGGTGAGCCGAGCCTACTTCCTTGTGAAATTGGGATTCATGGGTTCTATATTTGGTAAGGCTTGATCTCAATTATTTATTATGAGAGGTCATGTCAATTTATTATCTATCTCGTTTAAGTGAACTAAATCGATGAATTAACGAAAATTTTAATTGACACGGTCAAATACTCGCTAAAATATGCATGTCATGTTATGGCGATTTGGCAATGCATGCAAACATATTAAATAAAAATGCAAGTATAAAAATAAAACTCCTAGTATGGCCTTTCCTAGAATAGAAAATCATATATTCTATTACAAATTCAGAAACCAACTCGTTTGGTCTCTTGAACTTCATAAGCATACCTCCCAAGGTCACCGTCTCTCTCCGAACTCCTTTCCGAATGACACCGTCTTTGGGAAACTCCGGTTTTACAATTAGTTACAAAATATATAATAAAATTACAATAATTTCCTATTATACATTTGTAAAATAAAATAATACAATAAAAGTGACTCGAGATCACATTAAATTACAACCGTATCAATATTCCCTTACATTTCGGGCAATATCGATTAAAACTAAAGCCATACTAAGATAAAATTACATAATTCCAAATTACATAAACCAAAATATGACATTCATAAATTGAAAATATGACATTCATAAATAAAATGCAGTTTTATAATATGTATATAAAACATGCTCATGTTAAATGCCAAATCGCCCTATATTACGGTTTATATAGAATATAACCCGGTTTTACGGAAATGTGTGATGATAACACTTTAAAATCACCAAACAATACTTAAATCATATTTAAGTCCAAGTTAATTATCCCAACTCATTTAGGCCTCAAAAACTAGTCATTACTCAATTTTTGACAATAATTCAACTTGTTGTTATTTAATTGCTCATAATTAGACTTTTAAAATCATATTTTAATCAAATAAATCCAAATTTAATTACAATAATTTCAAAATTTGAATTTTAAATTCTTGAACATTCTGGAACATTTCCATGACACTCATAATGTCAAAAATCATGGTTAAAAATTTTGAATCGATTTTGAGAAAAATTGGTTGCGCTTTATTGGTTTTATCAAATAAAATACATAAAGCATGCAAAAATTAATCATATTAAATTTTCAACTTTAGATATGAAATTTGGGACATTTAAGAAACCAGGAAAAATTTTCTCTTTTCCTGAAATTTAATTTAGCTATATTTGCTAAATAAGTCACTATTTATGCCATTTTTACATTAAAAATTCATACATCATGCTAGAAAAATCACATTTGTCTCAAATTTTCCAGTATAACAAGAAACTATTCATGTGACAACATAATAAAATTTCATGGTCAGATTCAAAGCGAAAGTATTTGTAACCATCTAACCTTTATTTATTCTATTTTATCATATAAAAATCATAAATCATACGAAATAATTCCACTTTACACGAAATTTTACATACAGTAATTAAAATTTATCTGTGATATAGTGTAAAAATTTCAAGGTCCGAAGATAAGTCTAAATATTTTTAGCATTTTAAACATCATTTTACTCATTAAAATGTAATAAAATACTAAAAACCATATTTGAGCACTATAAATTTCCATAAATCATCAAAATGACCTAAAATCATATTAGGACCAAAATATATTGACATGCAAATAACTTTGTGATTTTATCTTATAAAACACAAATTACTAGTTTTCTTTAAGTTACAATAACTCGAAAAAACTAAAAATCGATTATGCATGCAACAACCTTGGCTCTTGATACCGCTTGTAAGTTTCTCAAACTCAATATTAGACACTTCTAATATCATTATACATTTAGTTTACTCTTAAACTAAATAGATCTTATGCATGCATAACATAAAAACAAATAAGGAAGAAAAGAGTGTTCCTTATATTGGTTTGAACGGATTTTGGGCACAAAATTGGGCACCTTCCTACTTTGTTCTTGAGCTTAAATAATAAGGATGAACTCCAAGTTCTTAGTATAAAAACACTCCTCTAAGTTGCACCCAAGACAAACCTTTCAATCTCTACTAAAATACTACACTAGTATTAAAAGTAGTATCCCTTAAAATAAATCTAATAACCTCTTATTACTACACTAGCAATGTTACTAGAAAATATAAACTCTAAGATGAACTTCTTAAGTTTTAGAGAGAAGTTGGAGAATAAGAGAGATAAGTATATTTTTTACTTATGAGATGAATGAATATCAAATAAGGAGAAAAATCTCCTCATTGTACAAGCCATGACCGGCCATACCACATGAGGAAGGGTGGGTGCCTTTTGCTTTTGTTCTTAACAAAGCAATAGACTTAAGGCTAGGTTTAGGTAGGTAATCATTTTGTTTAATTCTCAATTAGAACAATTATGATTACCTAAATCCTACCCTATACACCCCCCAACCGGTTTTATATAATAAAATGGGTGTCCATTTTATTTTTGTAATTTGTCATTTGTCACACATATGACATGTGACATGTAACATGTAATTAGACTTATAAATGTACATTTAACTAATTTAAATACAATTTCATAACAAATAAATTAGACTTAACATTTTAAGTCACATTTAATAATTACATGTAAATAAAATGGGTCATCTCATATTTGGTTAATATAATCTACAACAGTTTGTAAATATAATCGACCAATTTCACTTATCTCAAATGTTTCATAAACATAATGCATTCTTAGTAATATAACAATTAAATTACCAAAATGAATCTTATTTAATCATATTACGATAAGATATAATTCTCACTTACAATTTAAACTTGGTTCAGTTTAAGGGATTAATTAATTTGTATCGCTATACAATTAATTAATGTACATGATTTGGGGATTGTCCTTTAGGTGTGACCTCAAGGGATCAACTGATCACTACCGTCATACGACAGTAACGTCAAACTCGATTGAGCCAATCGTTACCGATTTATGTTGACCAGTTGACTATAATATTCATCATCCCTTTGTATTCTTATTATCGAGATTTAATTAAGTGATCACACTATTGTTGAGGACACTTACTCCAACAGAATCAACATGCAACTATTTTTAGTTAACTTTTAACATAAAAAATATATGTTAACATGATTTAAAGGCCATAAATCAAAATAAATAGCATATTAATCCCTTTTTTTTTGGTACAATAGGTGGGAAATCCCGAAATTAAACTGAAATAATCCGGGGCAATGCCACCCCGTAAATATCCTCTCGGATTATAGATCTAAGCTCCGTCGGTGGGCTATTCAGAATGGTTGGGACCGTGCTTGAGAACACTCCTTGGTTAGCTAACCAATCGCTAGCTCTGTTGGCTTCCCTGTAGACATGGCTTATCTTTACCACCCACTGTGAGTCATTTATAAGAGCCTTGCACTTATGCACCACGAATTTCAGGTTGTTGCTTGTAAGCTGATCCTCCGTTACTAAGCGAACACACGCTTGATTATCCATGTTTATAATCAGTTTATTGAATCCCTGCTCTTTAGCCAACTCTAGCCCAGTAAGGAGGGCTTTCATCTCGGCTTTCATAGAAGAGCAGATCCCTCCACCGAAGAAATACGCTGACAGGAAGTTTCCCGTTTCATCTCTGAAAATGCCCCCGCAGCCTGCTGGACCTGGATTTCACTTAGCCGCCCCGTCCGTATTAAGGAGGATCCAGCCATGGGGGGAGGTGACCATCGAATATAAACCTCACGGGAGGCCGTAGCTGGAATGGGTGAGAACAGAGCAAATTTATCTAGGGCTCTTCTGGTTACTTCAAGCTGGTTTAAGATGAAGTGACGGGTGCCAATCGGGATTTCATTCTGACGTCTGAAGACAACGTCATTACGCCATTTCCATATCCACCAACAGGTTATAGCAAACAGGGTGGGCCAAGAATACGAAACATGGGTAAAATTATTACTCGTGTTATTTGCTAACCATGTAGACATTGGTGACGATTGGAACGCTCCTGGGGGGATGCAGTCCGTTAAACCATTCCAAATATGCCGTGAGCATGGACAAGTCCGCAATAAATGTTCAGTTGTTTCTTCCTATTCCCCACATCTCGGACAAAGTGGATCATCACTCATATTACGTCTAACCCGATTAACATTAATCATAAGTCTACCATGAGCCGCTAACCAAATAAACATTCTGATCCGTTGCTGGACCGGGAGGCGCCAAATTACACGCCAAATAGGGAGTTCCGGGTCTAAATTAGCACTCGGACTACGAAGAAAACCCAACGGAGATTTGATAGAGAACTTACCCGATGAAGTACCTTTCCAATAGAGAGAGTCCTCTAAATCCGGGTCCGGGAATAAGGTAATAGAAGCTATTCGTTGAAGATCGGCCCGGGGTAGAAAATTAGAAAATAAGTCCCACTTCCAGCCTGAGACTTCGCTCCTTATCTCGCTCACAGTAGCTCCTAAAATAATTTGTGGGATTGGTAAAATGGCGTTGTCCGAGAGGCAGTATCCGTCCACCCAAGGATGGTCCCAAAACAGGGTAGTCCTACCATTTCCGACTACAATGGAGGACCCATTAATTATGGTCTTAGCTTGGGACGATATTCCCCCCCATATATTCGACATACTCTGCTTCGGCTGGAACATGTCCAAATCGCAGCGCCCCTTACAGTATTTAAACCTTAGAACGCGAGACCAAAGGCTATGCAGTTCCGCCAGAAGACGCCATCCTAATTTTGTGAGGAAGGCAGCGTTGGAGTCCCTGGCTGAAACAATTCCCAACCCTCCCTGGCTTTTCTTACTTTGGACAACTTCCCAAGAACTAAGATGAACCGATTTCTTAATTCGTCTCCTCCCCACAGAAACCGTCTCGTTTTCCTATCCAATGCATCGCATGTCGATCGGGGAAGCTTTGCCGACTGCATACTATAATTGGAAACTGAGGATAATACGGATTGAGCTAAGGTGGCTCTACCCGCTAGAGACAATTGCTTGATTGACCATCCCGTCAACCTTCTATTAACCTTTTCTTCAAGATATGCAAAGGTATTCTTAGTGACACGCCCATTAATGGTAGGCATTCCAAGATACATACCGAGATCCTCCGTCTCACTAAAGCCCAGCACTGAATTTATGCTATCCTTAGTAGATTGCAATGTATTGCTTGAGTAATAAATTCGGGACTTAGATATGCTCACCTTCTCGCCTGAAGCTTTACAGAAATTATTTAGCACCAACATGATAGAATTAGCTTGCTCGATACTTGCTTCCCCAAAGAGAACCATATCGTCCGCGAAAAATAAATTAGATAAGCTTGGACCGTCTTTGCACACTTTGAAAGGACGCCATTTCCCCAATCGTATTTCATTTTCAATACATTGGTGCAATTTTTCAAGACACATTACGAATAAGTAAGAAGATAGAGGATCTCCCTACCGAACTCCACTGGACGGAATAAATTGGGCCGTATGCTCACCGTTCCAAAGAATCTGCATCCTTGTGGTGGTGACGCACTCCATTACCGCATCAATTATAAGGGCTGGGAAACACATATCTTGGAGGGTGGAATGTATAAAACTCCATCTAAGACGGTCATAGGCCTTCTCCAAATCGATTTTTATTGCCATATAAGAAGTTCTTCCCTTCTTAAGACGCATGGAGTGAATAGCTTCCTGGAAAACTACGACATTATCGGTAATTTGTCTTCCGGGGACGAAACCACTCTGCGTTTCCGAAATAAGCCGAGGAAGTACCTTTTTAATACGATTTGCCAAAACTTTGCTAATAACCTTATAGGCCACGTTACAAAGACTAATAGGCCGAAATTGGGAAATAGTTTCAGGGGCAAGGACCTTGGGAATTAAAAAAAATATGAGTATCGTTCAAACCGGGTGGCATACCCTTGCATTCAAGTACGTTGATGGCCATGTCACAAAACGATTTCTCCACTACACCCCATTGCTTATGATAAAAGAGAGCCTGAAAGCCGTCTGGACCAGGAGCTTTAAGTGTAGGCATGTTGAGTACGACATTCTCGATTTCTGCTTGTTTGTATGGTCGGGTTAACCAATTCCATTCTTTAGTGCTAAATTCCTGGAACAAGTCATAAGGAATTGCTGAGTTATTTCCGCCGTCTTCGTCATCCTCTTTGTAAAGGTCCATATAGAATTCAACGATATGGTGCTTTAATAATTCCCCATCCTCAATCCAAGAGCCATCAATATTCTTAAGCGAGGAAATTTTATTCTGCCATCTACGAACTAACGTGCTAATGTGAAAGAAGGAAGTATTGCGATCCCCATCTTTAATAAAATCTACTCTCGACTTTTGATACCAAAGAATTTCCTCCTGCTCCATCACCTCATCTAGCTCCTTCCTCAACTTAGCCTCCAATTTGATTAATCCACTATCTCGTTTTTCGGATAGCTTAATCTGACACCCCTCTATGCGAGCAAGAAGAACTTTTTTCCGTCTAAAAATATTACCAAAGATTTCCGAGTTCCAAACCTGAAGCTTATCCGAGAGGTCTTTAAGGCGACTTGGGAAGGATCCCAACCGAGGCCAATTTGTCTCAACAAACTCTTTAAATTTTTCATGTGTTAACCACGCCGCCTGGAACTTGAACGTTTTATGAACCGAACTTAAAGGGGCGAACCCATTAGGAGAAATAAGCAATGGTGAATGATCCGATTGATATGCGGGAAGATGTTTTACCATAGCATTCTCAAACAGAGTCCCCCAGTCAGTATTACACAAAGCTCTATCCAGTCTCTCGCTCTGACGAGTCCTGCTAGAATTACCTCGGGCCCAAGTATGAGCCGGACCTGTGAAGGCGAGCTCCAGTAGGTCACAATTTTCTATCCAATTATTGAATAATTCACATCTCCTTGCCATAGAATTATTCCCTCCGTGTCTTTCGCTTAATGATCTGGTCTCATTAATGTCCCCTGCTAACAACCAGGGCATATTATTGTTCTTAGCATAGGATTCCAGTTCTCGCCAGAGCTCCCTTCTATTCGACGGGTCCGGGCTCGCGTATACCGCGGAGAAAAACCAGGGATTATCTCCCAACCGAGACACTTCCATAGTGATGTACTGGCTATGCTCTTCAACTACTTGAACATTTACGAGATCGTCTTTCCAGAAAATCCAAATTCCTCCACTGTATCCTACTGCATCAATTCTGCTATGACCATTATACCCGATAATCCTCTTAATCTTTTCAGCATGTTCGCCCCCCATATGAGTTTCAAGTAGAGCGATCACAGACGGTCTATACGTTTTGACGACTTCCTTAATCGCCTTAATTTTTTCCTTATTACCAGTCCCTTGGATATTCCACACTAAACAAGTGATTGGCTGAAGGTTTCGGCATAAATTTGGTATTCTATCCGACATAAAAACTGGAAGAAAATTTAATGAAGATAGATAGGCTCTACTTACTAACGAGAGGCACTGACTAATATTCCATGGAATCGATAGCTCCACCGTTGGCGTCGTTTTGGTCTCTCTGGATAGCAGGAACTTGACCTCCACCATCGGGCTCTCCGGTACAACTATCCCGAGGACCGGTACTGGTACCTCCTTCCCTTGAAGCATCATGAGACTTCTCGAGGGAGGAATCATGGCGAACTGAGGTAGGGACGGTAGAAATTTCGGCTGGGGAAGGCGGTGGTCGTGGTAGGATATGTGCCTCTCCATGACTCTGAATTTCTACTCTCGGGGAAAAATCAGTTAGCTTTTTTTTGAAAACAGGGGATGCGTTATTGTTGACGTTTTTGCTGGATTGATGACTGGCGAAGTTTAGGACTCTGTTTTCTTCACTATTATTTTCCTCTAAACTGGAATTATTTAGTGCAATATTATTTTCCTCTAAACTGTAATTATTTAGTGCAATATTTTGACCTATAATTGCCTTATTAGTATGATTAACGTTAAGATCATTATTTATACTAATACTGCAACTATTTGTATTATGAAGATCATAGGAATTGGAAATATCTTGCAGTGCCTTATTAGGAAGGGAATTTTTTTTTTTTGGAATGATTTTCCTATTAGAAGAATTGGAGGATCGATTTAAGGAGCGATTTGAGGAACTGGGAATATTTTCCATATTCTTACCGGAAGTAGGAAAGCCACTAGACTCGCTATTTTGATTAGCTGCTGTTCTTGGTGGTAGCATCGTGTTTGTATTCTCCTGTGGCTCGCCGACGCTCAAGGACCGAAACCTTGAACCCACTGTAGCCTGGTTATTACCAAATTTAAAACTACTGTTGTTTGCATCCGAATGAGGGCTTGGGACGCTAATCTTGTTTCCCGTAACTGGGAGACGTTTCCGAGGAGGTTTCTTAACTAACATCCATTCCCCGAACTTTGGACTATCGTTAGACGGTGTGACCATATCTGACCCTAGAGTTTCAGTAAGATTGCTGTAATTGCTTTCTGGCAAAACGTTCATTGCGGACTCATCCTCTACATTATTCGAGCTAATTGACGAACATGAATCCGATAGATGACCTACTCTACCACATTTATAGCATATCATGCGGAGACCTTCGTACTGGATACAGTAAATCTTACCCTTCATCCAGAACTTTGACAGAAGAGGCTTGTCAATATTTACTTCAATACTCATTCTGGTGAACTGTCCTCTCTCTGCCGAGGCCGTATTTTTATCCACTCTCAATACCGTTCCAATCTTAGACCCAATTTTCTTAAGAAAACTTTCATTGAAATATTCGACCGGGAGATTTGGAATACGGACCCAAGCGGTGAGGTATTTAATTTTATCTTCAGTAGGAATGAAATTGGGAATCCATTTACGAATGGTAAGGTAGTGGTCATCAATCATCCATGGTCCTTCTGTTAATACATGTTCAAAGTCTTGCTTTGAAGAGAACCGGGCAACATAATATGAGTAGCCCAAATCAGTGAGTATCAGTTTGCCCTTAATTGACCATTTGCTCTGAAGTTTGCGCATTAACGAGATATATCCGATCTGCTTGTCAAACATTTTGATTATTAGTGCCTTTCTCCATGGTCTACGAAGTGCAGCCTTCTCGTCCTTGGTTAGGCGGATCTTAGGGCACGCTTCATCATCGTTCTCTAGATCAGACCAGCAGTCATCGTCGGAATCTATGGCGAGATCTTCTAAGCCCGAGATATCGTCGCCTTCTGGGTCTCCTGTATAAGTTCCCTGGACCATGTCCCTGAAAGATGGTGCCGAGTCCCGCCGCTGAGTATTCAATGATGATAGACTGCTGGTGGGTTTCTGTACTAACTGGGGCTCATTTAAGTCTGAGTTCGAAACTTCTCCGTTGGCTAAGAATTCTGTTAAATGGAGGATTTTTCTTTTAGAGTTTTTAAAGTTTTCAAGACATGACTTTAAGCGCTCTTTTTAACATGTAAATATAATATTTTTGATAATTATAATATTTTGTAAAAGATGATCTAATAATAAATATAATATTTTCGCTCAAAGTTTGATAACTTTGATCTCTAAAATCAACTAAAAAGAAATTAATAAAACGAAGTAATACTTCATATTATTACTTACGCAAATTATTGTTTAAGACGGACATTATTAGTCTTAAACTTTAAGACGGGTTAAGTACAAAGTTCAAGTTGTCACTTCACTAATTAGTAATATGTACTAAATGAACACGGGTCAATAATTTCATTTTAAACATGAAAAATGGGTGATTGAATTCGTTTTAATGAAAACGAGTTTAAGAAATTGCAATTGTGGTACTATTTAAAGTCATGCAATTTCAATTTTGGGTTGATTTTCATCCGGAAAGTTTTGTTTGTTCAATCTTATGTAAGTCGGGATTTTTTAACCCGAGTAAGAAACTCAAATTTAGCTAACAAGAGGGTATATCGTACTACAACAATTACTCGACAAATAAACATAATGTATCATTTATAATATTTGCAAATGAAATTTAGTAAATTTATAATTGAGTTCTAAAATCTGAAAAATTATTTTATAACTCATCTATTAATCAATAAAACCTAATCATATATAATTTTTTTTTGGGATATTCTACATGGTATCCCTCAACTTTTTGACTTTCTTACGTGGTACCCCTACACTTTTGGAAACATACATGGTACCCCTAAGTTTTCTAATTTGTATTAAGCGTAACCCTAAACTTTAATTTCGTCAATTAGTAAATGTTTTAGACGTTAAGTGGTGAATTGGACGCTTATGTGGAATATGGCTAGCTTTAATTTTGTCTTTGTCCACATAGATTCCCGCCACAATTACCCCATTTTTCCTCCCAATTAGCATTATTTAGTGTTCTTTCATTCATCATCTTCCTCCATTCTTCTTTCTACTTCCTTCTTCCATCTTCATAAAATTCTGTCAATTAGCTCCCTTTTTTTTTTCATTTATCTCTAATGTCTTCTTCATTTTCTTGGAAAAAATTACCGTTAGATGGTCTCGATTTTAGGAACCAATGTTGTAATCTATGTGGTCGGAACGCTATTATTAAGATATCGGGTTCCATTAACAACCCCCGAAAAGCTTATTTCGAATGCCTAGATTGTATCATTCTGTTATGTGGTTATCGGAAGAGCATGTTACCATCACAAAGGATTTCAAAAAGAGATGTGCCGGTGAAGATGAAGATGAAGTTGAAGAAGAAGAATGTACAAGTAGCGTTAATGGAGATAGTGTCAAAATCTACAAGTACCCATATAATGCATTTTCAACAACATAGTGTCCATTCTGCAAAATACATATTCAACTAAACATCATAATCTATAAGCATAATCAAGAGCAAATAATGAGTAATGGACAAAAAACGATTAATATGTTATCATATAAAGATAATACAACAAAAGATCAAAACTTTAATAACAATATCATTTAGGGAAAATAATTACAGCAATAATTTAGGGAAAATGACAATTGAAAATCATATCTGCTTCAATCGTCATATAGATGAAGATCAAGACAATAATGAGAGGAGAGGAGAGCTAAGGAGATGAGAAAGAAACAGAGAAAGATGAAGATGAAAGGGTAGAATGAAAGGTATGTTACACAAGCCAACATAGTGAGGATTTGTACAGTGCCAAGTATTTGTCCTAGTCACAGCCAGTTATATTCCACATAAGCGTCCAACTCACCACTTAACGTCTAAAACATTTACTAATTGACGGAATTAAAGTTTAGGGTTACGCTTAATACAAATTAGAAAACTTAGGGGTACCATGTATGTTTCCAAAAGTGTAGGGGTACCACGTAGAAAGTCAAAAAGTTGAGGAGTACCATGTAGAATATCCCTTTTTTTTTTTTCTATAATAACATATTTTCAAAAAATATACCGGTATAAAAATTACCCGGGTTTAAAACTAGTTGTCTATTTAAGGGATAGTCCGCACTTGGTAGCAACAAACTTCCGTCTCTAAAAGTATCCACGAAGGGCGTGAGAAGAACATAAGAATACTCAATTGAGAAACAATAGCACTGCCGCCTACTTTTGCTTACTTTCTTCTAAATCTTCATCCTTTTTCGTAAGTCTTTCTTTCTCTATCTCTCTTCTTCTTTTTTGTGTATTTATTTATACCATCAATTTGCTGGAATGTAATCTATGGTTGTATCATCGGTTGATATGTTACTCTCTACGTCTCAATCTTTTGTTTACATTTTTATTCTCACTAGTTAACAAAAACATGCGATTGAGACGAAGGGTGTAAGATTTTAAAACAAGCCATAGATTTAATGTATTTGAATTTTATCGGGTCAATTAATATATGTTTGTTGACAAATTCTCATTTAAGACGGTTATTTCCGGTCAAATATGAAAAGTAAAACATTTGTGTTATGTGTGATATTTGACCCGTTTTAATGTTATGGATTCCTCCTTACGTCTTACGGAAGACTAGCTATTTGTTGTTTGAAGAAGAGCATTGATTTCTGGTTGTGTCGGACTGTCGGTCCTCATTTAGCTCTTGACTCTGTGTGTTTTAAATCTGTCTTGGGAACAAACTCTCTCTATGTCTTTATCATTGCTAGGAAAAGGCTGTATACAGCCCTTACTTTGAGCAGGAGCCTTTTCGGTCTTTGTAGGTATTACGGGGTAGGGTGACGACATTCTAAGATAGACTATTGGCTTAAGGGTGTCATAGATGAAGTTGATGCTAGAGAGGTAGGAGTATTAGTTTTTAGGCTTGTTGTTGACACCTTAATAACGAGAGTTGTTGCATTTTGTTTGACGATGTACCTTTTTTTAGCGATTCAGTGCTCATGAGTGCTTCTGTTGATCGGTCTGTTGGTGATTGGGAGCACATGTGAACTCTGTATCCCGTAATTTTCACACAGCCCCTCCTCTTACTTTCAGTATCTTCATCGTCTATCACTGGTCATCATCATCTGGGTCGGCCTGTGGCAACTTTCTCCACACCCATGACAACTTGTAACTTCATTGATATCGACCCACCTTTTTTCTCTTCCTTCAAATCAGGCGTGGGGACCAGGGAGACTAGACAAGAGGATCCTCTTTCTCCATACCAATGAATCTTGATGGCGGACTCCCTGAGTGACTCATACTTGCTCACTACGATCTAGCACTGTCTCATTCGTACCGACCCTCTACGGACGGGGTCAAGAGTGCCTTGCCGTTGCTGCCGCGTATCCAACCACCCTATCAGTATCACCTAGCCTACTCATTTCTGACCCCCACCTTCTTGGATTCAATATCCTATATGGAATTACCAGTCAGAGCGCCGAAATGACTTTTCCTCATTTGATAAGATATAGTATTAATTAAGGAACACCATGGGGGTGACGCCCAAGTATAAAGAGATATATATAGGTGGTTAGTTAACCCTTATCAGACATTGTATTTTAAACCTTTTCCAAGCTGCTTGGGTGCTGCTGTAGATAGAAATTTATTCGAGGGAATTAGTTAACCTTTGTTGGAAAAGAGTTTAAATTAGGATTTTGGTTTTACTAAGGTATTTAAATATATTAGATACAGTTGTCATGTTACGATGAAGATAAAGTGACCAAGGCGACATCTTTTACGAAATACAGCCCTGATGATGTTGATGTCGCAGAGGTCTGGTGGTGGCACATGACAGCGACATCCCTACGGCGTGTCCAACTATTTTTTGGTGGCAGTGGCTGGTATAACTAGCTTAGTAAGAGGTGATACTGTGAGAGGATAAAGAGTTCAATTTTGTTTCATTTTTTTTTGTAGTTGGTTAAACGAGGTCTTGTAGCATAACATAGTCTCATAGACGAGTTTGTGATAGAATTTTATCCTATGCTCGCTGTGTGGATAAGGGTTTTGAGACGTAGGGTTGGTGTGTGTGTGTGTGTGGGGAGGGGGGGATGTAACTTTTTGGTTATCAATGTTGAACTGTTGATCCTATGGATTGAACTGAAGTTCCTCAGTGTTGATCACCTATGATTCTGGCAGAAGTTCCTAGGCCAGATTCCAGAAACATAAAAATGGCTTGTAGTTGATACTTGTTAACAGTTTGAGACTTTTGCCAACCATCAATATTGCGCATCCCATACATAGTTTCTTTGTTTGACTCTTCTTTGTCTTTTTTATTTGTTGGATATACGCCATGATTGAAGAGATGTGCTACACGTATCACTTTGTGGTTGTTTCCGATTAAAAGAAGCGTTGTTTTTTGCGTTCTTGTCTCCTTGTCTGTTCTCACAGTTCATCAGGATGAAAGCACTTTAGCCGACCTCAAATATTTTGAAAATGGCTCTGTTTTGCTGTAATGTAAACATGTTTAGTTTCTTTTCAGATGATTACTTAATTAAGAATCATGTTACATTTCTTAATCAGAGCTATAAGTAATCATGGGAGGCTTGCTGACGTCAACGGCATCTTCCACCGTAAGTCCCTCAGCAACTGAAGTGAACCGGGAATCTGTCACGAAGACTTCTGAGCAAAATGAAAAGCCAAAGAAGAAGATATGCTGTGCCTGCCCGGATACAAAGAAACTACGAGATGAATGTATAGTGGAGAACGGTGAGGATGCATGTTCCAAGTTGATCGAGGCTCATAAACAATGCCTACGAGCAGAAGGTTTTAATGTCTAATTATGATATTGAATTCAAAACTATGTTTCAGTTGATCTTGTAGGAGCAGGTTGTATACATACAACCAATTCAATAACCCCTATTGTGAAATCAGGAATATACATTTTATAGATTGATTGTATTCATACAAGTGTAACACAAGTTTTTGTGATGGGATTTTGCAACTAAGGTGCAATTTTTGCTTCCATATTTACTTGATCAGTTTTTGCTTCCATATTTACCTACTACTGTACTAAGGTACAATGTAGATAGACTCGTACTGTCGGGCTAAATCAGACAGACTGGACTGGTTGGTAATCAGGTTTATGAGTTGTTTGGCAAGACGAAACTGGCAAGCCTTTTGAAGGGACTGAATTTTATGTTGAAGTAGGACGAGAAAATGACTCGCACCTTGGTGCTGTGTACACGAAGCCGTACCTTGTCAGCTGAGTGGCAAAGAGAGATTGGGCAACGAAAGCTCGCTTCCCGAGTCAGAAATTTGAAAATCTCAATGTTTCTGCTAAAATGTCGAGAAATTTAATGGTTACCTTTGTCAAGTTTCCGAAATTGTCTTTTCTAAATCCAATCTTATAATTTACGCATCCTGTTTTCAGTGCTTTTACCCAGATTTGCCAAAGGAAAGGTGATAACGGAATGCTAACAAAATCACTGATGTTCTCCAATAATATAATTTCTTAGTTCTGGTTCTGAATTTTCTACTTGATGAAGTCGAGGTTACTCCTAATGTCTTTGATTGTAACCATTAGAGCTGTACAGGGAGTATGTAACATTTTGACAACCCAAATAATCCAACAAACATCCTAATATTGTACTATCCATACAAGTGGGTTATTACCCGTCTTAAGCTTAAGATGAATACTTTCGTCTTATATAAAGGAGAATTTCGGATATATATTTTCCCTCACATTGATGTCTTTGCTCACAGAGCGTGACGTGTATCGACACTTCCTGGCTTTAAGCAATAGGAGTTTCCTCAGGTAAAAAAAGTACAATCTGGGATACAAATCATGCAGAAGAAGATACTGTAAAAATGAGGCCACATTTAATTCAACTTCTACTTTTGCTAGTATCCCATTCTACAGTTTCACCTATACATGGGAATGATGGGATCCCTCTCACAGAATCTGCACTATATATAGTAAGCTCCAAAACTAGGCATCATTATTGCCTTAAAAAAGTATCTTTGCTCATCATGTACATAAGAATGCAAGTAAAGCTCAAATATACCAAGCAAAAAACCGGAAATCAGGAACATAATCACGTCACCAGTAACCAAAAGAGGCATTTGAACAGGAACTTATGAATTCTTGGATGACGATTTTCTTCTAGCCAAGAACATAAAGAACCTCGGAAACAATGACCTTCTCTTCTTCTTCATTGTGTTACTTTGCCCAAATGTCCCGTTTGGACTATTTACACTCTCGTCTGAAAATGATGTTGGGGTTGTTGACTGTTGGCTAGACCCAGTGGGATTTGCTATCTGAGCTAAGTTCTTCAATCCAAGCCCTTGTCCAAAGGGAAGATGAGAAGAATTAGAATCGACAACCCTTTCGATCTTAATTTCCTGCCCGTATAAGGAAGAATCCGACAATCTTTCAGCACCCCTCAGCCCTTGACCTTCCCCAACACTCTTTCTCGGGCTATTTACGGAGCTTGGACCCAATTCACCCGCTTTTCGCCTTTGCCCGTTCTCTGCCCTCCATTTCCTCAATTCTTGTTCCACACCCAATTTCCCTTCATCTGCCTTTTCAGCTTTCTCCATGGCAAGCTTTAGAGCTTCTTTTCTTTCTTCCACCTCTCGATTTGCCTCTTCTAATCCGGTCAAGCATCTCAATTCAGATGCTTTTGCTACCTCAATTTGAGACATTGCGGCCGCCACCTTCATGTTGGCTTCTTCCTCGGCCTCGTGGGCCCGTTTGCTCAGTGCATAGTATTCTTCTAAGGAAAGTGTGACCCCATTAGAAGTATCCTCATCATTATCAACAATTTGGGCTGATCCCCTTTCTTGTAATGCTTTGATTGCAGCCATGGCTAGCCTCTCTGAAGCTTTAGCAGCCTCTATTTCCTTTTGAGCTGCAAGCAGCCGGCTCTCCATGGTGTTAGCGCCGGCTTTAGCTTGTTCAGCCTCCTCCTTCGCGTTCCTCAACTCTTCACGAGCCAATCCAACAGCCGATTTGGCCACATTGGCTTCTTCAGATGCAAGCTTCAATTGCTTAGGCAACTCCGTCATTTTCTCTCTAGCTTCCTTTTCCATTGCCTGTACTACACCTATTTCTGACTTTATCCTTTCTAACTCGGCTTCAAGAGATGAAACCGCAATTGAAGCCATACCTTCTCTTTGTCTTGAATTGTCCAGCTCCAACTTTTCCTTCTCGAGTTCCAACTTTAGTGATGTGGCCGCCAACTTCAAGCAGTTCACTTCATCAGTTACTTTTTCAATGTGGACCTTCACATCTTCAAGCTCTTTATTGGCAGTAGCAACTGCTGACTGCATCCCCGCATGAGTTTTGTCACCCCTGACTTCTTGAATGATTTTTGATTCCATGTAAGCTGCCAGCTCAGCTTTCAAGTCAGCGAGCAACGTAGATGCAGTGTTTAGTTTTGATTTTAGATCCTTGGCCGACTCTATTTGCATATCTAATTTTGCCAAATCCTCTTCTGCCTGCTTCAATTCCTTTTCCCAAGTGACCATATCTTGGTCCTTCGCCATAATTGCTCCAATTCGATGTTCCTCAGCCTCCATATGGGCAGCATGAGCTGACTCCAATAATTCTTTGGTAGAAATTAATTCTACTGTAAGGTTCTCGACAGTCTTCTCAACCTCCTTGGATTCATTAACAGCCTCTTCAGCTTTCTTTTCAGCATCATTTTTCTCGGTCAATAAAATTGCATGATCATCTCGTAGTTTTTGCAACTCATCCTTGACAGCTTTTAGATCAGCAATGGCAGCTTCATGCCGGGCTTTAGCCACTTCAAGCTGTGTTTTAGCAGCCACACTGGCCTCATGAGCAATCCCTTGTTCCATCTCTTCGACTCTAAGATGGGCAAGCTCAGAATCTTGTTTTGCTTGACGCTCTTCTGTTTGTGCTCTTTCCAAGTTTAGCTTCAAATCTTCAATAAGTCTCTTAGTGTTCTCCAAATCCTGAAGGGTTTGGATCTTTGATTGCTCAGCTTTCTCCGACTGTTCCTTATACAGAGGGATCTCCTGCTGCACCTTCACGAGTTCTCGTTCAATGATTTTGCGCCTCTGCAATTTCAAGATATTAGAGGTTGTTTTGAGGAGTTCCAATGGTGTACCCTAGTACTTCTCTGAATTCTAACATGTACCCTTTTTTTAAAGGGTCTAATATTCCCCTAAACACAATGAAAAGTTATTCAAACAACCTGAATACCCCAATTCACCCTTGTTATATATTACGTTTAGCACGTCTGATTAATTAATCGTTCATTGTGTGATTCATCAACATAATCATCGATTACTTATCAGGAATCATCTTTTCATGACAAAACTTAACATTATAGGACCAGAGCTATGGTACTCAAGTTATTCTACAACCGAGTCATTGGCTTTAAGGGTGTATAAGATGACTTTAAAGAAAAGAGGGTAAATTACAGAACTTGAAAAACAAAGGGATGCATGGGATATCCATTTTTTTTTTGTACGTAGGAGTCGGAACTAGGACAATTTTGATGCTGGAAAGGTTTGAACACAGGTTATGAGTACCAAACATCAATAACGGTACCACTAAGGCTCTAAGCTAACAGATATATGCAGTTATGAACTCTTGAATAGATTAGTGGCAAAAGTGTATTGTAGATCACCTCAACAGTCTGAACTTTATGAGCCTTCCAATCAACAATGCCACCAAACTTGGAAACAGCTTCTTTGACAGATTCAAATGGCGCAGTTGTATCAATAAGAATCCTGTCTAAGTCGTAATCTGACGTGAGGTTTGAGGGGCTAATAGGATCTCCAGTGCCAATTTTAAGCCGAGCAACCTTGACATTGATGGCCTCATCTGCCTGATTGGAAACTTGATTGTCTTTCGTAGCATCATGCATAGAAGCTTCCATTTCAGAACCTAATTTATCATAATCTAAATTAGAAAGTTGTTTAAAAAGGGACACAAGAACCGCTCTAGATGTCTGTCTTAAATTTCATTTCCAAGGATTATCTAATATGAACTGATTTATCCATTCCTCATATAAACCGTGATATAACTGGAAACTAGTCCCTTCCGTACACATACACTTATAATTTCATCACCAACTCCATCCTACTAAACTGTAAATGAAACCCGTTCAGCCTCATATAATGTTTGGAGACATGTCTACAACTAAGGAGTCACATTTTGCCTTTTCAAACAGATAAGTCATAAGATCATGCAAAACACAACTTTTAAAATTCACATTCAAAGTTGAAGTCTTCAACTAGTCATGGGTGGTTGATGAAGAGATGAGGATTCCAATGGGATTATAGGGGCATGCATTGAAGTGTCACTCGGACAACTTTCAACAATAGATAGATTCGATTTCCATTAATGTTGCTCAAATCGTAATTCAGGAATAGGAACCGCATAACATATACAAAACACATCATACAACATAAGCTACACTTCGCAAACAAAATGTCGCTACATTTTAACCCTTTGAAGATCCGATTTCAAGCTACTCATGCCTTCTCAGCTCGTAGATGCATCTTGTCTAACACGAAGATGATTCGCCAATGTGTTGATCTAGTTTAATAGCAAGCATCTAGTCTAATATTTCCAATAAACTCCCAAGTACAATCCATACAAACTGATCAATTGGTCAAAGGTTGATCTAGTTTAATATAGGTCTTGAGTTCGAGACCGTAGAAATGGAGCAATGTTAAAACTTGGGATTAAATAGTTTAATCGCGCTTGTTGTATAGTCATCTCTAACCCGAACTAAATGCAAAAAAAAAACATTACAAAAGCTACGTGTATCCCTATACCTTGTTAATACCAACATTTAAAAAAAAAACCATGACTAAATGACTCATTCTTACAATTTCATGTAAACTTAAAAAACAATACCTGAATTAATGTGATCATCCAATTTCCCATTACATTGACCATCAGAATAAGGTTGTGAATCCCCAACACCAATAACATATGATTCATCCACCAATTTTATATGGTCTTTTATGCCATTTGTTGTCCCAATTTCACTGATTCACCAATTACCACCATTATATTAATACACAATACTAATACAATTAGCACTGCAGTCTGCATACTAAAATACACACAAACAAAAGGGTACAAATACAATGAAAGTAATTACTCCCCCGTCCCAATCATTTGTTTATTTTTTTTTATTAAAATATGGTTCAAAAATAATAAAAACGGTAAACAAATGACCGAGACAAGGGTACTAGGGCAGTAAATAACTACAATAAATAATCACCTTGGAGTTTTTGTGCTAGATTCTTCCATTGGAATATGTTGAACTTCTATTTCAGTACCCATTATACTCAATTTTACAAACAATCCTATATTCACAACAAAATTTTGACCTTAAAAATCAAATAATCCAAGATTATTATGTTTCCAAGATCAAAACTTTTTACATAAAAATTAAAAAAATGAGCAACCAACTTTTTGTATCTTGTTAACTAAGCTTCCCTCTAATGAACATTGTCAAAATGATCAAACTTTACCCCCAAAAAAGCCTAAAAAACTCAAACTTGAGGCTTAATAAAATGCAACAAAGATTAAAACTTTATTATTTAGAAAGTCATATGTAAGAATTTGGAGCAAAACCCAGAAAAATGAAGTGTTGATAATGAATTGTTAGAAATGAGAGGTGAAGATAGAGAGATAATTAAAGAATGTAATAATAATAATAATAATAATAATAATAATAATAATAATAATAATAATAATAAAAATAATAAAAGTTAGGTTGAAATGGTGGCAACGAGGAAACATAAAAGTCCAGCTAATTTGAAAGATAAATTTAGTGAAATTAAATGATTAAAATAATGTGAGGCTGAGTTTGGTGTATGTTTAAGTTAAGTTAACCCTCCCTCATTTAGATTTAGGAAGGACACTTCATTCAAATCATCCCCCTTATACTAAAAGAATAAGACGTCTCAAAAATTTTCCCTCCAAAAACCATCTTTTTAAATAAGGTAGCTAATAACAATTAAATACATTATCTAAATAAAGAAATTTATATTTATATTAGTTTATTCCATTTAATTATTATATTTTCAATAAAAATAATCTTTTCATTAAGTTATACTTCCTCCGTTCCATTTGGTTCTTTACGTTTGCTTTATACACGTACATCAATGCATGTTTTCGTTTGTTCATATCATTAGTTACGTATTATTGAAAAATATTAAAATTTGATATTCATAATGCACTCGGTAAGACGATTTAAACAAGATCTCACATGACTATCTTTTATATTATATATTAAAAGTTATATTAAAGATTATCATCACTTGTGAATAGTGCTAAAAAAGCAAACGTAAAGAATCAAATGGAACGGAGGAAGTATTATTTTACTAACTTCTAACCTAAAATATTTTAATTAAACTATAAATAAAATTTTATTAATACTATTATTTGAGAATGACTTGCCTCGTACTACGTATAAAACAAAATTATAAACAATTTTTATTACTTTTGTGATAAAAAAATTGAGAAAAAATATAAATTGGGATCACTAGCTTTGTGATATAAAAATATTTTCCTTAAAATACATTTCAACACGCTACTCAATTTTCTTAATTACAGTATTACTTTCAGTTTCAACTTTATAGGTTCAAAGCAAAATGGAAAAATGAAAACTAATGAGATACCACTATTATCCAAATAGTTTATTAGACATAAAATATTTCTATATACCGTGCATTTATGCATGGGGTCTAAACTAGTTATTATCATTAAACTAAGACTTTTAAGTTTGTTGTTTGACTGTTAGCTATCTTTACTTTGGTTGGTCTGGAACTCTGGATTGTAACGGCAGTTCAATAGATTTAACATTATTATATTGTCTTCAATATTTAATTACAGATCACACTACTTTCAAGTAAATAGACGTACACAAATTCTTATTTCAGACAGATACCATATTCTCTCACAAAATACCCATCAAGGGTGAGTGGAGAGCACATGGGGGAACACACCTTGTCCCCTCTACCCATTTTCTCTCACAAAATACCCGTTGTAAGATCCGACCCGTCTTAAGCAAGACCTACTGATAGACGTATGGTTAGAACTTAGAACTTTACTTTTTAACGTCATATAAATATTTTATATCAGCGTGGATAGATTCTATTAGATACCTAACTTCACTTATTATGTTTATAAATCATCGTGTTAATTTAAGGAATCACAAACGGTTAAAAAAAAGCTGTTTTACAGAAATTCTTGTGAAAAAACAGTGTTACATAAAAAAAAGGGGTACGATATATAACAAGTCATCGTTTGCATACAAGTATCTGGTTTAACACAAATTCTCATTTCGGACAACCCATAAAATGATCACATTATTACCTGAAAGTATGACCATTTACAACTTATCATAAAATGGTCACATATGAGCCGTCTAAAGGGCTTCATACGGAATTGTTCGTCTGAAATGAGACATGTTGTTTAACTAAGCATTTGGGTTTTAAGAAAAACATTTTTTTTTTGGAAAAACATAAGTAAATAGAATTAAGCCTGTCGGGAGGTGCTCAAATTTACCATTTCAATACCCCTTCATTTTGCAAGTCAACAATACCATTGAATTTCATAATTCAATTTAGTTTTTTCGCAAAATTGATCACTAGACTTTTTAATAAAGGCGCAAGTCGTCAATCGTCACACCTGCAAATTTCATTGTGACCTACGCTTAATGAAACACATAATTTTAGGTATTTTATGCATATCGGATCTCAACAGGTTACTACGTTGCATTGGGTCTCTATTGAACTAATTTATGTCGAAACATTCAAGCCGGTGTCAATTGTGACAATTGCAAATGGTATAAAATAGCGATGAATTTAACGGGCGAAGACCCAGTATTTGACTCATTATACAGTCTGAGCGAGACCAAAATTACACTGAGACAATGCATGGAAGACACCCTAAGTGGTGAAATTTACATTGTGATTTTGCGTCAGCTCAACTTCCAGTAGACAACTAATACTATTTGTATGGTAAATAAATAGCTTGGCAACTAAATTACGCTGGGAGTATGAGACTACTCACTATAAAATAGACATCTACAACATACCCCTATTTTTCCAGCCCGAGGTTGACAACTCTGGTTTTGTGAAGGTGACACCGGCCTTGATCTCTACATCATATCACCCGACCCCACATTGATTGTGGAAGTTAATGGCAAGATAGCTTCCAAATGTTCTATGAAAATTTGGACCTTTTCTTTTCCTTTTTTAAATCTTTTGTCGAACCGTTTTCCTCCGAGTCAAACTTTCCACAACTTCCATTTTCCTTGGGCTTTCCTGGCGTCTTTGATCTCGAAGCCTTCCTCTTCTTTCCAGGGGAAGACCCTTCATTACTCTCAACAAATACGTCTCCACCACGAGGCAGGGGTTCTTCTTCATAGTTCGAATCAAGCCTCCAATTACACATAAGGTCCTGTTTTTCATCGTATTCCGAATCGACAACTTCACCAGCTCCAGGGAGTAAGCTGTTGAAGGTGACATTGCCAGTAGACCCTCCTTTGCGCTCGAGCAAAACAGCATCGGGCCTAATAATGGTCCCAAGGATACTCCTGTCGGGACCTAAATTCATGATGGCCTTTGTATTCGTCAAAGAGGCGTAAGCCATCATAAAAGCTGATCTTATCTGAAGAATCAACACAAAAGTTGAATATCATTCAACAAATTACTAGACATGAGATATAAACCATGATGGTAACGAAACAGTGACTGCATCAAGATTTCACAAAAGCTTTTTGTGCCTTTCTGGTATTACAAATGTAGCTCTTTGTGCCTGCGGGCGGTAATACAAATGTTTGAACATTTACCAACACAGCATTTATACATAACAATATGATTTAAAGGGGGGATTGTGTTGCCCAAAAGCTCATATTTTGTCAACTGCATGTGAACTCATTGAGTCGAGTCATATACAATGTAATGGGCTCATTTTTGTGCCCTGAATTCTTATATGTCAAATGACCAATACTATACAGACAACAATTCTAGAAAATAAAAGCACTATACTGAGTGAAATAAATTCTAGGAAATAAAACCATCAAATGAGTACCACCATCTTTAAAGAGTAGTTTAGCAAGAGCTAAAGACGGCCCTAACATACAGAAATGTAACAAATAGAAAACGGTGAAAGAAAATAAAGGAGGAACAAAGACTCTCGAAGAAGAGATCAAACCTGGAAATAATTATAAGAGCTCTTCCCTATGTCATTTTCCGGAGCCTGTAGACCACAAGAAGGTGCTTACAAGTTAAATTGAATATTCTGAATTCTTTATCAAATCAAAAGGAATGATCACAACAAATTGTAGTGTAGTGAAAAGGTAGAATTGGGGGAGGGATGTTATGTTAGAAATAAATGTACATAATCAAACAGATACACAAACGATTTTACGCGAACTCATCCAGAAAACAGAGTAACAGAAGCTTCACCTGTGGATCTTCTATGCATATAAGAAACGGTCTTCCATTTTGTTGAAACCTGAGCCAGAAGCAGAAAAACAAAAACAAAATCAAACAGGGAGGAATACCAAATTCCAGTATCATGAAGTAGCACTGCAAGTTAAGCCATTATGGAATTTGCAGAGTACAACATGAACTGTTATAGAGCTGGACATTGGAACATACCCCTTTCTGCTTTTCAGAAAGAACGTTCCCCGTCCATTGCACGACACGCCAACGTCCCAAGTGTTCAATTTATGGGCATAAAACTCAAAAAACTTTACCTGTTTCAAAAAGCAGCATATATTTTTAAAGATATGTGCAGGGCGAACACGCCTATACAATGGAAATTAACAAGCCTACAGGAATTTGAACAAGAGATCTTTATTTTGGCTTATGTCATCCTGTTTGGTTGATGACATATTGGGTTAGAGCTTTTGTATTCATTATTTGATCATCTCAGGTTTTAAACATACTAATGAATCTTCAAGAATTAATAACTATTAAAATATGGGTTTTCCTGTTGTAATAGGGCTAAAAGGTCATCGGATGGCATTTCTGTATCTGAAGGACATTTAAGAGTGGCAATTCTAGAGAAGTTTGTTTTAGAGTAGTACGAAGGGCTTTTGCCCCAAAAAAATTCGTATCAATAAAGACAAACTTACCAGTAATACTCCCAAATTATGTTCAGGATACCGTTGGCCTTCATTTACACTCTGCACAATATGAAAAATAAATGATAAGAACCCGCATGTTTGGCAACACAAGAAACCAATGCTTTTACAATCATTTTGGTAGTAAAGATATAAGCAATTGCATTTTTTCCTCCTCTTTTTCATTCTAAGGGCTTGCTTGTGACGGGGTGATTGATACTAGGGTATTATAGATCAGAAAAAGAAGAAATGGTGTAGTGAAGGTAAAAATGAGACAAATGAGCAACACTTACCCCCATAAAGGGAAGGAATAGTTACTCAACTCTTCCTAGAATAATGCAGTACCCCCATATGAAACTAATAGTTCCCCGTCACTTCAGCTTTTCACCCTCAACTACCACCGCTTACCGCCATTCTCCTCCACTCTTCTCCACTCTCTGTTTTTATTCGTACCACCTCCATCCCTACTCCTAAACAAGCCCCAAGAAGACAGAGTACAACAAGAAAATGTCTCCTTCATAAGTATATTTACTAACAGATCTACATACCTTGAGCATAGCAATAAGCATGGCGAGCAGTGCATAAGACCCAATTCCTCCAGAGTAGACCTATAAAAAAAACCATCAATAAGCCAAAACAAGCGCCTCCAAGGAAATCCAACAAAAGCACAAGGTTACTGGTGAGTATAGACAATTTATTACCTCGTTCAACTCTCTCTGTTGCAGAAAGACTTTAAGAATCAAACAAAGAGGCCTGAGGGGAGGTAACCTTGAAATGACATCCTGGAAACAATACCTAACTGTAAGCCAAAAAAATGGAAACTGAACAGCTACTTGCTTAATAATCCACAAACATCTAGAGGTCCTAGGCCATCCGATACTCAGACTGTTCATATTTTGGAGTTTAACTGAATACGGAGTATAACTTATTTGCATATTCAAAATCCCTGTGTGACAAGATTTAAGCAATGTGACTCAAATGACGAGCATGCAGTGAGTTAGCAAAGTTGGCTTGGTTGATGAGACAGACTCCAGTTGATATTGAGCACGACCCAAATTTGTACATTGCATTCAAACATCAGAATGCACGAAAGACACGATGCCAGCGCAACAAACAAAATTGACTGAGATAAGAATTTATCTAATAAAGGATTACTTTCATAGCTAGTTTGTAATCCAGTAACAAAATAATAAAGACACAATGCCAACGCAACAAACAAAATTAATTGAGAATCTGAGATGTGAAGTTAAACTAAATAAGGATTATATTCAGAGCTAGTTTGTAATCCAGTAATTAAGAGGAATTTCATTTCCATTTCCTATACCCAAGAGAAGTAAATGTAGCAGAACTCATGTCAATGGTTCCTCGAGTCAGGCATATGGAGTAAGTCCGTAATATGCCACTACAGTTAGCTGCATGACCCTATGCACATATCTCCTATCATCTCGTTAAAAACTATGGACGTTTACGCGGGGAGGGGGGGGGATTGAAGAACATAATTTAGCAAGAGCAGCGATATGTAAACAAAGAAACCCCAGACTGCAACCTTGGTTATAATCAAGCAAACAGCGCCTTGGCCAACACATTGTTCTCAAATCCCATCTAAGCCACAACCTAATCCTACATCTCTCTTTGCACTCTAGGAAACCACGATTTGCAAGGGGAAGGGCATCTATCACGACCACAACACTAAAATCTGTACAAAAATATATGCACCTGAGTCTCTAGCATGCTCATATTTATAAACGTACATACGGGCCATGGAAGTAAATTTACCAGAACATGCATATAGTGGGGAGTGGGCAAGGAGGGGAAGACTCAAGATATCAAGGTGACAACAATAAGTTGTATGGTTCACCATCTCGGTAATCATGACGATAGTTACAAGACTTTAAACGCCAAAAAAAAACAGCACTATTATCCCAAAATAACAGCATAAATTAAGAACTAAATTCTTCAGAAAGACCTACATACCCACCTTAATATACTCTGCAGCCTTGGGACCGTTGTCCACATCAAAACTACAAGCCAGAAAAAAAATGTACATTAAATCCATCGGTAACTAAAATTCAGTTAAAATACATACTACTAAATGTGGGTAGGAAATCCATTTTAGGTGATAAGCAATGACTTCCGCACAAATCTTATGATCCTTTCAGAATGTTAATTCTTCCAAAATGCACAGACAAACCAAAAAAAAAACAAAACAGAAGATTAAAACATCCCAATTTATAACGTCTAAATCAGCTTCCTCAGATACATAATAGTAGAAACGGAATTCTAATTTACCAGAGGAAATCTTATGAAGTTTTTTTCTTGAAACTATTCCTTCTACTATCCGACGAAAGGCATTTTCCTTGTTTATTCACTTTTTAGTCTATCATACATAATACATTCATCCTACACCAAAGATTTCATGTGTCACGCTCACAAGTTTTTAAATAGCTTTTTCCCATTTTCTCCATCTCATTTTAAATAATTTTTCACTTGTCAAGAATCATGGTAGCTAATAATAGATTCATAGAGCTTTACTCTTTCGACGATCTCACTATGAATAAATCTGCAACTTTTTCGTCCAAAGTTCCAAAAAAAAAAAGTTATCTGTGAAAGTACTTTAAAAATATATCTAAGCCAAACAGTCTCATGTACAAGAGGAAGCCAGGAATCAAACAAAAGGCTTTACACCTCACGAACCCATCCTTCACTTCCCTTCTCTATCAAACTGGTTATGACTTGTGACACATTTAACATTTTCATTCTACAAGTAACTGAGATCTAAAAATACAGAACACAGAAGAAGTCACAAAAAAATATCCAACAACTCACGACAATTTAATAATATAAATCCAAATCAAAAGCAAAAACTTGCCCATGCACTCATTTAAAAGAAAGAACCCTCAGTCCCTCACCTAACATCAAATTGAACATCAGTCACTTTCTCCACAAATTTAATAATTGGCACCCTAGCCTTGCCGATCACCTGCACACCAATTTTTTCATCAGAAACAATAACATAAATATCAAAGAGATGAAAAAAAAAGAAACAGGCTAAAGAGTTTCGCCAACTATCCTCAACTATTATGGTTTATTATATGACACGCCCAGCCATTTATAATTAATTCACCTACAATAAAGCCAATTAGACGAAAAATACAACAGTAACAACACCCACCCATAAACTAGTGGAAAAGATTATAGTCCAGAAATCCTCGTTTTTGGGTGAGCAGATGAGAATCCTACGGACTCTATATGTTTTCATCATCGAGAAGCCTTTGACCCCTTCTCTTTTTATCCACCATCCAAGACTCCAGGTACTTCAAATGAGGAACGGTTTATACGCTGGCATCCGCCATCTCATGGCTGGTTTCTTCTTAATACGGATGTAGGTTCAAAAGAGAAGCGAACGGTTTTGGATAGTGCCTCATCCAAGGCGCGCCTTTTCAAACTAAGATATGGAAGGATGGGTTGTCAAGATGGAGCATGTTTTTAGAGAAGAGAACCGTGTTGCGGATTGGCTAGTTAACAAAGGGGTTGAATCGTCTACCATTACTACTTTCCTTGATACTCCTCCAGATGGTCTTCATTCCATCTTACGCGAAGATATCTTGAGGGTTGCATGCCCTCGATTAGTATCTACTTAGTTCTTTGCATTTTCGGGGCTTCACACCTTATGCGTAACAAAAAAAAAGACTCGGAGGTGAACTCCCTCCGTCCCAATCAGTTATTTACCTTATTACTCTTTGTAAGGGGTACTTTAATCATTAGTAAACAAATGATTAGGACGGAGGGAGTAATAAATTACAGAACTGAGCCTTGCAATTTGTAAAAGTTCGCCTATAATTTTCAGAAACTTTTAGATAAAGCTTTTGTAAATCAGATGCACTTTAGCTCCTAATGATACTATTGCAAACATAAGTGAGGTGTTACTTGATAGAAGGATGCTAACATAGACTAAGCATGACACAATTCATGCACACTCCAAACTCAAAATTACTTTCAATTTGTTGATGTCTCCTATGTGTTGATGAGCCCACAACTAAACAGTCAATACCCCTTTAGTAGTATAAAAGCAGAACCACACCACAAAAAACTTCTCCAGAGAATAACACCGAGAAGAGCCACAACTGAGCAAACATATATAATCCAAGATCAAGTACTACAATGGTCGAAATGATCAAAGCTAGCAAAGTGATGCATATTTAACGGGATCAGGCTAGTCACACATTCACAGGCCTAAGCTAGTCATAGAGGAAGGGTCGAGGCTGGCATCATGAAATAGGCGTGAGAGTCAAGGGCCAATCATGGCGTGTCAGTGATATATAGCAGCTGAATGACACAAGCAAAGGGGAAATGCATAGGTCCTGGGTGCAACGCTTCATGGTCAGACCTCACCTATGCACTGCAGACATGGTTGTGTCACAAAGAGAATCATGGTGCGAGCAAGTAACAGTGAGCAGGCCATGATGCGATCATACATAATTGGCATATCTTGACGCGGCACTAGAAGCAGAAGTGAACTAACAAGAGCTGTCTAGGCTGAGTATGTGTGAGCTAGCGCATGGACCAGCAGAGCACGCCTGGATGATCAACCAAGGCACAGATCAGAGTCCTCAGCAATAGGGACTCTAAACTTCAGTTTAGTTGAGCTATTCCAGACTATTTACTCATTTTAGAATATATTTATCAGTACTATTACATTTGTTTTACGTCAGATATTTGATGTGACCTGTTAGCTAAAAATAAGTCATGTTAGGGTAAACAACTAAGGAGGTGTTTGGTTCGCCAATATAGGTATGAGGTACGGGTTTGCAATGAGCCAAACCCATACCAAGTTACCAAGTGCTTGTTTGATACAAATGAGGGTTTCATACCCATACCTCAAACCCATAAAGTATGGGTTTTGCATACCTAAGGAAGTATGTGGGTATGAGATTGATACCCATGGGGCCATGGGTTTCAAGTTATTAAAACAAAGTGAAAGAAATTACAGAAAATTGTACAATAAATCATATATATATTTATATTTATGTTAAAATTAATTATCTAAAATATTGAATTTTAATGATTTTCAAGTATGATTCCTGATTCCAAACCTTCACGGCCACACCCATGCACCAAACAAACGTCCCTCTACGGAAGATTTAGTACTATTATCAGGGATCAGTCATGTATTAGGATCAGAAAATCAAGATATACACTTCCCGTTTCACGTTATGTTGTGAGCTATTCAGCTATTTACGTGGTATATAGTATCTTGGCTCTTTTTTGGATCCCCGATTGCGAGTCGGGGTTCAAGGATTAGACTTAAATCCGGTAACTTAAAGGCTAATCACAATTCAATCATCCCCAACACCAAGTGGTTAATCATATCATTTCAGTTGTTTTACGTTTTATTCTCAAGAATTTGCTTCTGTTTTCACTCGTATGATTTCCTAATGTTGTCATTCTCCATTTCTGTTCAAAAGCGTCTTTTCACAACACAAAACAAAGTGTCCTTAATTACTGGCTTTGTGTCCCTACACACAACTGCAAGTTCGGTTTACTCAAAACACTTATGCAATCATATGAAAATACTAAACTTCCTATACATGCTTCCTACTAAAAAGGGCACGAACCTGTATTTTTTTGGCAATACCCTTCTGTGACAATGCCCTGGAAAGTGCTTGTAAGCCAATTTGAGGAGATTTAATATTCGAGTCTAGAATTACAACCTGCACTTAATAATAACAATAACATGCGTTTAAGTTCCATTATTTGAGTCCAAAAATACAACCTGCACTTAATAACAAGACCATTATTATATTTTTCACTGTTACTCAACAGAACAAAGTGAATAATTATGATAAGAGGGCGAACAGTTCTGCCAAGTACAATAGTACTTTCAATATTTTCTCAAAACAAAAACAAACAAAAACAAAATAGATCCACCAACAAATAGCTTATGGGCTTTTTGAATGACAATACTTGTCAACTGCTCTATCACAGCAAGGATTCAAGTAAAATCAGAGGGGAAACGGCAGCTAACATTTACAAGCAACAAAAGACATACAATTGAAAACAAAACCCTACTCAGGACTGACTAATTAACTGAGGAAATGTCAGCAGACATTAACAGAGAAGAAGCTTTAGCAAAAAAAATTCCCGCCTTTTATGCATTCAATAGGAAATACAAGGCTTAAAAATGGGTGGTTCAAAGCTTTTGGAGAGTAAAATTGCCATAAATGTGTTCGGATATCAAATAAGAACAATTTGACAGGGTGGAACGCTCCTGTACTGCACTGACGAAACTAACTCCATTTATATCCCCTGAGTTATACAGTTGAAGGGTATAGGATTGTACCACAATCCATGCATTTAGGACATAATCAGCTTAATTTTGGATATTGCCTTCAAAGCACAAAATTATTTCAAATACGGAGTACTTTATTGTTTCACATGTAATCAAACAGGTGATCTGAGAAGCAGAGCTTGTTATAAAAAGCCAATGGAAAACAATTAGTCCTACAGAGGAAATTATAAGCTTGAAGGCATAAATGCATGCATACATCAATATCGCTTGAAGGTAGATAGAGCCCTGTTCTATACGACCCGAAAACCTCTACCTGCAATTGAAAAAGCAAAAAAAAAAACAGCGCACACATTAAGAGAGAACGCGCAGCAGAAGGAAAACATGTAGCTGTGTAGTAAGTAGAAATACCCTGCAGTTGGGCCATATATATTTGATAACATCTGACACACGCTGTATTGCTGAATTCCTTGACTTTCCTTCTTCTGGAGTTGGGGAGAGAAAATCACAGAAGTCCAGTATCTCTGAATCAAACCAGAGAGTCAGAGACATATGGTTAGCAAACAAACATTCCTGAGTATTCGTTGTCCAGATGATATAGATAGCTTGATGGTAAAGTAAAATAATGGGACTGAGACTTGGATGATGAGATTAAGGATCCTAGTTAAGCACATGTGTATTTAATATTTTTAGTGGGTGTTTGGTTCAAATGTTCGAAATGGATTAGAATGGAATGAGATACCAAGTGGGAATGGATTTAGAACTCATACCCATACATATTAATTCTTGTTTGGTTCACTCGAGAATCGTATGGAGGGGGAATGGAGTTTGAAACTTAAAGGGGAAGTACGGGATTTTAAGGGTTTGGGATGGAATTAGAAACCATCAGGTTTCTAACTCCATTCCAAGATGCCCCACCAAACACTAGAATGGATCAAACCCAATACATTCCATCCCAACTCCCTCAACCAAATACCCGCTTAGTCTCTTTCTTCCATGGGTCGCTCAAGTTATAACATGGCAAATAAACAACCTTCTGCAACATCCACAACGGGTGAAAAAAAAAAGGTTGACATCATTCTAAATATCCTTACAGTGGCAGATATTTGCGATGTACAAGCATATGCACTTAAAATTTGCGAGCAGCACTTTATCTAGCTGACCTATGCTCAAGAGCTCTTGTGAGATAAACAAAATTTGAAAGTAGGTATACTAGATATTGCGTTCCTAAGCTATCTGCTTCTGATGCGCTTCAAACTCATACCCACTCTAAGATGCAGGAACTGGGAGGTGGTATTTTAGATAAACCCAAGGACTAAGAAGTGTAAATGAGCTGACATCTAACAAATAATGGGCTAAATCATATCAAGTCTCCTACATTCCTTCCAGCAGCTACAATCTTACCAAAATTAACGCATACTTATCATGCTAGAGAAACATACCGTCCATAAATTTACAAAGAGCATCCCAATTTTCATAACGCACTTATCAATTCTTCCCTTTCAAAGGTCTTACACTCTTACTACATATCGACAAGTTTGCATGAACTAGATAGTCCTGCATCTACCTTCAAATTCCACCCAAATTTTTCACTTTAAAGGCATTGATACTGTCATAAGTGAAGAACAAAGTTTTCTTTCTCTTCCAGCCTCTCACCAAGAAACAATAGACATACATCATACTACCACAAACGACTTGAAACAACCCTCAGATTACAAACAGAACTCCTGTATTTCCAATTCCATTCCAAATGGCAAATTCACATACAGCTAAGTCACTGAAAAAACAAACACGAAACTTCTTTCTCCCAGAAAGCTCACCTATAAAACTATGGCCATTTACATTGAAGTGGGATAGAGATGTAAGAATTCACAAGAGAACATCACGCCACACTCTTTGATCATTTCTATCTACGATTTAAATACACTTTCCCTCAAAGACTACAACACAACACATAAAAAATAGTCCGGAACTATGAGCTGAAAACTAGCTACCTGATAAAAAAAATCCGCTCCTTTTATGAAATCATATATAGGAGTATATTACTCTACCTAATATCTCCTTGTATTTCATTGTGCATGCGATAAAGTTAGCTTGACGGTGAAGTATGACACTGGGACTGCGATTTGAAAAATGAGATTAAGGATCCTAGTTAAGTAAAAGCATATTCAACACTTTTAGTCTTTCTTCCTTGGGTCACCCAAGGTATAACACGACAAAAAATCAACTTCTCTCTAACTATAGTTGCTCACAGTGCTCAAGGCGACATCAACGAAGAAAAAAGAAAAGAAAAGATGCGGAGGTCATCTAAATCTAAATATCTTTTAAGCGGTAGATCTTTCTGATGCAACTCAAGTAACCATTTCCAGCTGCAAGCCTATGCATTTAAATTTTCCAGCAGCAATTATACTTAGATACCCTAAGCTGTAAGCTCTTAAACAGAAATTGGATAAAGTAGGTTATATAGTCAATAATATTGCCTTCCTCAGCTACCAATCTGCTTCTGATCCACCTCAAAACCCATACGAAATCCAAGAAACAGTAATTGGGAGGTCGTATTTGTAATTGAGCTGACATCTGACAAATTATTGGATTGGTCGTGTCAAGTGTCTCCTACTTTCCTACCACCAGTTACGATCTTACCCAAATAATGCATAGTTATCATGCTAGAGAAACATGCAACAGTCCATTAGATTTACTTGGAGCTTCCCCAATTCCATGCTAAATGACTCACTTGATCAATCCTTCCATTTCAAGGGTCTTATCTACATATCTACAAGTTCGTATGAACTAGAATTTCCCACAACTACCTTTATTCCCACCCAAATTTTTAACTTTACAAGAATTGATACCGTCATAAACGAAGACTAAGATTTTCTTATTCATCCAACCTCTCAACCAGAAACAGTAGACATACACCACATTATCAGTTTATCACATACGACATGAGTCAACCCTCAGATCACAAGACAGAACTCCTGCATTACATATTCAAAACGACAAATTCACGTAACAACTATAACAAGTCACTGAGAACACAAGCAAGAAAGTTCCTTCTCGCACAAAGCTCGCCTATAGCAACGAGCCTATGACCATATACATCGAAGGAGAATAAACACGTAAAAATTCAAAAGTGCATATCAAGCTACACTCTTTAATCAATCCTCTCTACAATTCAAACACGATTTTCCTCAAACACTATGACACATAAAAAAGTCCGAAACTTTGAGCTGAAAACGAGCTATCAAATAAATAAAAAATTCCGCTCCTTCAACAAAACCATACTCCTTTAACCACCAAGGCACCTATCAGTCTCCAAAGTCGCGAACTTGCGAGATAAAATCATAACCTCACAAAACAAATGTTCCAATGTTTTAACCTAAGCATAAACCTAAAAAACCAATCTTTTTTACAGCCAATTCACATGCATTCTACCTCTTAAACAACAAAATACAAAAAAACAGCAATCTTTGTTAATTCAGCATTATCAAAGCAACTACAAATCACCTCCTAACAATAAAGACACATCGACGACAACAACAATCGTAAACAGTTAGTCTTGTGTAAAACCGTCGCAATCGGAAACAAGAAGAAAGCAATAAACCTTTATGAAGCTGAAGCATAGGACTCTTAAAGCGACAATCAGAGCGAAACCAGCCTTGCTCAAGCGTCCTTTCTACTTCCAATTCAGGTTCCTTATTCTTCTCGTTCTCCACCGTCGACGAATTATCCGCACGTGCAATAGAGAGCTCGTCGGAGGTAGTGTCGACATTGAAAGATAGGAAATCGACGGTGGTTTTATCTGCTGCGGCGACGGTGGTTTCCGACGAGGTTAGAGATATTTGGTTGCGAAATACGACGTAGTTTTCGAAGGTATCTTCGCCGGAGACAGCGGTGGTGGCGGTGGTGTTTTCATCGGCGGCGGCGGAGGGGGAGGGGAGTAGTGGGCTTAGGGTTTCGTAGGAATACTTGGCGACTTCCATTGAGTCTATAGACGGAGACACGGACTTGACAAGGGGCTCTAATGTTCTACTCGTATGATGTATTTACATTGTAACCATGTAACGATATTTGGGTCTAACTGACCATGGTCCATAGGTCTGCATCCAGTAACTAGATAAATAGGTCGAGCGTGGATTAGGTCGCTTCAAACTAGAAATGGAAGTGGGCGCACGATGGTTAGACTCGGATGCCTCACCATTGCCTATGCCATTTTAACAAGACGTAGAATTGACACGACTCAGCAAATTACGATCACCATGAGTCTTGGCTCGTGTCTAGGCCAAAGTTTGAAAAAAAGTATGTGTGTAGCTGCATCACCCTCACATTTATCTAGGAGTTTAAACTAGACCCTTCTAGATAATTGAATATGTCAACATCACAGCAAACTGTGACAACAATGCCAAATTGAAAATCAAAACAATACTTTGTGAATTATTAACCAAAGCCAATTACAATTTAATCAAATAAATTAGGTTACGTTGATTACTTATACCTTACATAACGCATTTTCCAAGCCTTACACCTAACATAATATTATTTTCAAAAATTATATTACAAAAACTTAATACCAAATCACAATTCCGGTGAAAAAAATGATCAAATTCCGGCGATTTCAAATTTTAGACATACAATATACGGAGTTTATTTTCGCAATACGTTCTTTACTCATCTCAGTACGTTACCCATTTTTTTCCATTTGCCTACCCTTTGATTAAAAAGCCAACGAACATAATTCTCGTTAATTCTAACAAAACAACCCCAAAATCTATCAAAAGTATTCAATTATACCATAATAATATTCAATTATACCATAATAAATTGATTGTAAAAGAAGTATTGATAGGCTATCGCACACCTATGAAAAGATAAAAATCCCTAGACACAAATTAATGTAGTACGAGGGGTCGAACACAAGGAGACGGGAATTTCGCTATGAAATGTTGTGAAAAGACTACTATCAAGGTCGGTTTAATGGTTTGGATTGGTTTGATGTTTAGCAAAATATGATGTAAATTCAATAATATTAAAATTTTATAGGGGAGTCGGGTCACTCATGCAAATACGTAAATGCTCATGTTAAACATAAGAATTCTTAATATTGTTAATTGTTTAGGCTAAAGACACTCATCTCTCGATATTAGTGTCAACCTTAGATCGAGTCCTAGAAAACTTTCGTTATGACTAAAGTCGTCTTACTACATATGCTTAGTCTAATCCGATTCCGTGCCTCTCGACTTATAGAATGAATTAACAAATTTAATCAATGTGATTGGCCAAATAACAAAGATTAACAAAACAATACAAGCATGTGATATAAACAATTTATCAATATTAATTCATCCTTATTTTAACAATTACAATTTACTAATTATGCATGGCTTCCATAATCCCTAGACAAATGAAACTACTCACTCATGTTGATGTTTAAACTAATAGTAATTGATATAATAAGCATGATGAATATAAAATTACAAAAGAAAACAACTTGTTAATATAGAATATGTTATACTAAGTGAATGAAATTACCACTAATAATTCTAATGTTAAATAACAATGAAAACTTGATTAACTAGTGTTACGATTAACTAAATGACTTGTAAAGTAAAGGACGAAACTGAATACTAACATAAAACTAGAATTAGAATTACCGCACGCAAGAAGTATAACTCGGAAATGAAAAACAAATAACCCAAATGCTTGAATGGAAAGATTGAATTACAACTAGAAATGTAACCAAGTGTTTGAACAAAGTAATAACCAAATGTTTAACTAAATATGAAACTAAGAGAAACTTGTGTGCTTAAGCTAAAGGAAATATGATGAAAAGATATGAGAGAAGATATGAAAAAGGATGTGAAAAAGATGCCCCTAAGTGTCGAAGTCCCTCTCATTTATATAGGGAGAGGGACTTGAAACGTAAGATTTCACAGAGACCAAACCCCGATCGGGGAATGGGAACCCCGATCGGGGTTTCCTTTATCCGGCTATATTTGCTTAATTGCTCCATTTAATGCTTTAGAAATCATAAGCTATGCCTTTAAGCACCTTACTTCTCCGGTTAATTGCATAGTTTTGGGATTTCTTGAGCATCCAAAAGAGCATCCTATGTTGAGTTGTGGGCTCCTTGCATTGGGCTTCATTTTTGGTTTCTCATTTGCATATCAATCCATTTCACAAATCTTCATGCTTGGCTTGTCATTTTCCATTCTATCCTTCCATGGTCCATCTTGCTTCCATTAGCTTGTTGGACTTTGGTGCTTGTTAATGTGCTAGGAAAAAGCCTCTAAATGCTTAGATTCCTACAAAACATAGCAAAAACGAGCAATGCACCTCAAACACGTAATTAACTGTGGAGTCTTGGTCAGAGCAAGCTGCCCTATTTTATTACCAGACGCACAAATATACAAAGCAAAGTATAATAATCATGTAAAATCGAGCTAAATTAGGGAGTAAAATCATATAAAAACTAGACATATCAGGTATTTCATACGTTAATTACAAATCCATATGGTCGTATGAATGCACAACAATAGCATTGATTGAATCCAATAACACCACAAGTATCACTCTAAAAAACAATCAAGGATGCTTGCTACAAATTACAAGGTATCCCGATGCTTGCTACAAATCACAAGGCATCAAATGTGGTCAAGTCACTCCCCGGACCATAGAACGTGTATGTTCCCTCTAGTGACGGACCCACTAGAGGAGGCTACATGCGACCCTCCGCGTACAACAACGTTACAAGGGGAATTCAGTTACTCGTACACCGGCTCCAACAACATCACAACTAGGCATGGCAACGGGTCGGGTCCGAGTCGGGTCCAGTAGGACCCGGACCCGGACCCATGTCCCGTACCTTGGACCCATACCCGACCCATACCCTAAAGGGTCCAAAATAATTAGACCCATACCCATACCCAACGGGTCCGGGTCCGGGTCGGGTCTACCCGCGGGTCTAGTTAAGAAAGCACTTGTGAAATTGACAATTTGAACTCCTTACCACACTTGTGAAATTGATGAGAGAAAGCACTTGTGAAATTGATGAAATCATAGCAACAAATGAGAAACAAACCCGTCGACGAACAACAAATCAGTTTAGAGTCATTAAGTAGAAAGTATCAAAGTAATTGAAGGATTAAAAAAAGAAACAAAAACCGTAAAGTATCAGTTACTTACTTACTTTGATACTTTCTAATACTCTAAACTGATGTATACTTGCTGCTGTATACTTGCTGCTGTAATTAGCAGTTAATTAGTGTGTATTAATTTGTTTAATTTGATCAAATTAAACAAATTAAACAAAATCCGTAATTAGTATTATTCCAAAAAAGAAAGTATCAAAGTAATTGATGTATACTTGCTGCTGTTGCTGCACTTTTGCGTCGTCCGTCGTCCGTCGGCGGCGGCCGTCGTCAGGTTAGATTAGAGGTAGGTGAGTAGTTGGGGATTTAGGGTTAGAGTTGTTGTGTAGTTGTGTTTGTGTGTTTGTGTATTTGTGAATTGTGTGGCTGGTGGCTGCGTTTGTTTGATAGATTTAGGTTTTTTTTTTTTTTTTAAAATTATACGGGTCTAAGGGTCGGGTCCGGGTCCTACAAAAAAAACCCGGACCCGGACCCGAAAATATTATCCAAGACCCATACCCGACCCTTACCCGTTCGGGTCTTGAAAATTAAGACCCATACCCGACCCATTAGGGTCCGACCCGGCGGGTTTGGGTCGGGTCTTGGACCCACTGCCATCCCTAATCACAACCCACATATCATAATCTCAATGATTAGCTCATAGAGCATCATCATTAATCAAACATCATCATAAATCATATAATTCACATGGACAATGTCACGATTCTCAAATAGCACATGCAAAGTTGCTTGTAAACCAAGATTGAGTAGAGAAGTCTCTACTTTATAACAAATCTCCGAAGCAAGCAAGGCTAGAACTCTCCTTCTACAAGGCGGCTTCTATAATCAACACAGTAGCATACAACCACATTTCATTCTCCTCTAATTATTAAATGAGTCAATTATAAACTGAAATTCCCAAATTCTTAGTCCCAATTACCACTTTCTAGGTCAACAAATGGAAACTCACCAATTCTATATGTAGTGATAAGAAATCCTCATATCGAAGGCTTATATTAACAGTTTTTGAAGAACAAGAATGGATTTTCCCCTAATTCTAGGTCATCCTTAACTAATTCAAGCATAATATGGGTAAATCCTTAAGATTATAGACTGGCCATACTTATGATAGGTTAAGACTACTAAAGTAAGACTAATTAATACTAAAATACTAAAACTAAAAGAAATAAATAAAGGTATAATGATTCTTACTCACAAACCAAGATGAAAGTGTTGTAGTAAGTGTCCTCAATAATAGTGCGATCATTTAATTAAATTTTAATAACAAAAATACAAAGAGATGATAAATATTAAAGCCAACTGGTCCATATTAATCGGTAACGATTGGCCTAGAGTTTGATGTTACTGTCGCATGACGGTGGTGATCAGTTGATCCCTTAAGGTCACACCGAAATGACGATTCCCTAATCATGAAAGTTAATTAATTGTATAATGATACAGATTAATTAATCCCTTAATTTGAACAAGTTTATATTATAAGTGAGAATTATATCTTATTGTAATATGATTAAATAAGATTCAATTTAGTAATTTAATCGTTATATTACTAAGAATGATTAATGCTTATGAAACATTTGAGATAAGCATAATTGGTTGATTATGATTACAATTAGTTGTAGATTATATTGACCAAATATGAGATGACCCATTTCAAATACATGTAATTATAAATTATTACTTAAAATGTTGAGTATAATTTATTTGTTATAAGATTGCGTTTAAATTGGTTAAATGTACATTTATAAGTAAAATTATATGTCACATGTCACACATATGACAAATGACAAAATCAAAAAGTTAAAATGGAGTCCATATTACATGATTAAACCGGTTTCAGTGGGTAGTAGGGTAGTGTTTAGGTAGTAATTATTGCTCTAATTAAGAATTAAGCATAATGATTATCTACCTAAGCCTAGAACCTAGCTTATTACATTGTAAAGACAAAAAGGAGAAGCATGCTCACTCTTCCTTACTTTGTGGTCGGTTTTGCTTGTGATAAGAGGAGATGTTTCTCCTCTTATTACTTAGTTGATCATATACTTGTCATCTCATATTAAAAGTAACATAAGTTGTTAATTCATTTTCTCACACTAGAAAACTTACGAAGTTTCTCATAAAACTAAGTTCATATATTAATAATAGTACACAATATTACTAAGTGTAGTAATAGCAGGGGCGGAGGCAGGCCCAAGGTTATATGGGCTATAGCCCAACATACTTTCAAGTTAAAAAAAAAAAGGTAAAACAATCCAGTTACACAGTTTGAGACTTTGATCGTCTTCTACTCTACTAGAGAAAACTGAAGAATAAAGAAACCCTAAACCTTAAACTGAATAAATCAAACACCCTCTCTAGTCTCTACAATCCAATCACCACCAGTCATCACAGCCCTCTCCGAGTCTTTTCCGACTTCATCTCCCGCCGCTCTTCTTTGGTAATCCGTAATTCCTTGTCTCTAGTTATAGTTTTGTAGATTCTTTCTACTTTTTGTGAATTATTTATTTATGTAAGGCTTATATTGCTCACAATTAGTATTACAATTATGCCCAAATCTTTTTGTTAATGCTTGAATAGTTGAATTGTAACGAATGAGCTGAATATTGTATTAAAACTGATAGCTTGGTGATACTGTATTAGCGTGAGTTGAGAGAATTAATTAAATATTGATGATGTTTTATTGAGAGGATTTCTATGTACAAACTCAGCCAATTTGATGGGTTTTGTGAATTAAATAAGTGTAGATGCTCCCACCTCCTATTATCTATAATCTATGTAAAAGTCAAAAAGCAGGAACATAACTATTATTAGTCCAGGAGTCTGGACATTGTTTAAGCTTTTATATCACAGTTAGTCTTGCTTAGACGGGCATTATTCGTCTTAAGCTTAAGACGAGTCTAATACTACAACATGGGGTAATAAAAACAAAGCTTATGGTATTTACTAAGAAACAAGTGGGTAACTTGGTACGTATTCGACATGTCTTAAGCTTAAGACGGATAGTGACCGTCTTAAATGAGAATTTGTGTTTAAATCAGATTATTTGTTAACAAATTTTTATTTAATTAACTGTTGTATTATGGTAATTGATAATGTCATAATGAGTGGCATAGTTAATACTTTGTCCCAACTTCGAACTTTAAGTTAATTTATTTGATTAATGTTAATTTTGATTTCGTGAGTTCAAGTTTATAATTGTTAATTGGTTATAGGTGAATGAATTATAATGGCGGATAATCGAAATCCCAAACGGTACAAGAACTTATTTTCATGGTACAAAAATGACAATTTATCAAGTATGGATGATACTTTGACCCCTCCTCCATCAAATCCTCCACCACTCCAACAACATGATGGAGTTGACATTCAAGATGATCAACATGAAGACAATGAGCGAGTAGAAGGTCAAGATTATGATATTACATCGCTTGAACGAAATCCAGGTAAACGTCGTCCTATTGGTGAATATCCTTTGAATGAGCGTGATAGTGTTCAAAGAGCATATGTAGTATATGGACCTTGTCAACCTTATTTAGATGATTATCCAAGTACTTGGGATGGAGCTCAAGGGAGAAAATTTTGTTATAATTGGTTCAAGGAGTGGCCTTGGCTTGAGTACTCACTTTAGACAGACAAAGCATATTGTTTTCCTTGTTTCTTATTTGATGAATATCCATCTCGACATCCATCTTTCACTGATATTGGCTTTAATGGTTGGAAAAATGCAATGTCAAAGAAAAGTGGCATCGTACTTCATATTGGGGGTGTCATGTCAATACACAATGCTTCACTATATAAGTGGGAAAATTTGAGAAATCTTTCTAGACATATAGAGAAGGCGATTGACACATTATCTGCTCAAGAGTTAGCAAAGAATAAACTACGACTTGTTGCTAGTATAGAGGCTGTGAGATTGTTGGCACGACAATGGTGTTCTTTTAGAGGTCATGATGAATCCGTTAACTCTCAAAATGGTGGCAACTTCGATGTAGTTTTAGCCTCCTTTAGACGAATGAATGACGAACTCAACAAAGTAATCAATAGTGCTCCGAGAAATGCTAAGTACACGTCTGGAACTATCCAAAAGCAAATTGCTAGTGTTCTTGGTGACAAAGTTAGAGCTATGATTCGTAGTGAAATAGGAGATTCTAAATTTACTATCCTTGTTGACGAAGCTCTTGATGTGTCAAATAAGGAACAAATGGCCATAATTCTTCGATTTGTTGATTATGAGGGTTTACTTAAAGAACGGTTCTTCAAGGTGTTGAGTGTCGATGACACTTGTTCTCAAACTTTGAAGGATAAGATTTGTAAGATTCTTACCTAATATGATCTTCAAGTAGGAAATATAAGAGGTCAAGGATATGATGGCGCAAGTAACATGCATGGTCAATTTAACGGCTTACAAGCTTTGTTTACAAGAGAAAATCCTTTTGCATATTATGTGCACTGTTTTGCTCATCGATTACAATTGTCACTAAATGCTGCGGCCAAAGGAGTTCATGATTTGTGGCAGTTTTTTTCTACTTTGACCATGATCATGAACTTTGTTGATTCTTCTGCTAAAAGACATTCCATGTTAAAAACTTTTAGAGAAGAAGAAATTTCTGATTTAGTGGCCGCTGGTACAATTCAAACGGGTTCAGTTAAAAACCAGGCTTGTACTTTACAAAGATCAGGAGCTACTCGTTGGGGTTCACATTTCCGTTCTATTTCAAGTCTTATTAAGTTGTTTGGAGCTACTCGGGCAACTATTGACGATTTGTATATTAATGGGTTAGATAAAGTACAAGGAGAAGCAAAGGCAGTCGGTAAGGCATTACAAAAGTTTGGTTTCATATTTTGTTTGCATATGATGCATGATATTATGAGGACTACCGATTTTTTATGTCAAATTTTGCAAAAGAAAGACCTTGACATATTGAATGCTTTACATTTTCTTTCAATTACAAAAGAAAAACTTCGAGGTATGAGACAAATTGGGTGGGATGATTTGATTATGAAGGTTAGAGCGTTTTGTTGTGATCATGATATTTCTGTGCCAGATATGTCAGCAATTTACAAGAAAAGGTCAAGGAATTGTGAAAAGCATATCACAAATGAACACTATTATCGGTTCAATATATTTTATAGTGTGCTAGACTTTCAGTTGGAGGAACTTAAGAGCAGATTCACTGACATTTCTTTGAAGATTCTCGTGCTTAGCGGTTCATTTGACCCACGTCATGGCTTTCGAGCATTCAAACATGAAGACGTGTGAAAACTTGCTTTAAAGTATTATCCAGCCGACTTTTCGTCACATGATAGACATGCTTTAGATTTGGAATGTGAGTTCTTTGTAGAAGATGTCAAGAATGATACAAGATTTGTAGACACTACTTCAATATCAGATTTGTGTCGACGAATGGTCAACTTTGGTAAGACATCAATTTATCCCATGATTTATAGATTGATTTGTCTGATCTTGACTCTTCCGGTTTCTACGGCAACAACGGAAAGAGCATTTTCATCTATGAACATTCTCAAAAGCAAGCTTAGAAATAAGATGAATGATGAATTTCTTGATGATTTGATGGTGCTTTATATTGAAAGGACTTTTGCAGATAGTATTACGAATGAAGATGTAATTACTGACTTTGAATTATATGGACCTCGTAGGGCAAAGTTTAGTTAGTTATGTTACACGGCAAGTTTTTGATTTGTATCGCAGTGTATTATTTTTTGAATGTTAAAAAGGATGATTTTGTATCACCGTCTTAATTTTATAAGTTTAGCCCTATATACTATTTAATCCTGGCTCCGCCCCTGAGTAATAGTTGGTTTTAGTCTTATAATTAAGGGCTTCTCTTATATTATTCTAGTATAATAGTATAAGGGAGATTTGAGATAGTCTAGGTGCAACTAAGAGGAGTGTCTTTACACTTGAGGCTTAAGGAGTTCATCTCATATTCATCTAGCTCAAGAACAAGAGTAGGAAAGAATCCATTCTTGTGCCCTTTTCGTGCCATTATCAATGTGTGGAAAATGTTTTCTTCTTATTTTTGTTATTTATGTTTGCATGCACTAGATCTAGGACAACTAATTAAAGAGTTAATTAGTTAATCATAAGAATGTTGGAGTAAATGTCCTCAACAATAGTGCGATCACAAAATATAGATCTCGATAATAAGAATACAAAGGGATGATGAATATTATAGTCAACTGGTCAACATAAATCGGTAACGATTGGCTCAATTGAGTTTGACGTTACTGTCGTATGACGGTGGTGATCAGTTGATCCCTTGAGGTCACACATAAAGGACAATCCCCTAATCATGTACATTAATTAATTGTATAGCGATACGGATTAATTAATCCCTTTAAAGAGAACTAAGTTTATATTAGTGAGAATTATATCTTATTGTAATATGATTAAATAAGATTCATTTTTGTAATTTAATTGTTATATTACTAAGAATGCATTATGTTTATGAAACATTTGAGATAAGTAAAATTGGTCGATTATAATTACAAATTGTTGTAGATTATATTAACAACATATGAGATGACCCCATTTTATTTACAATGAATTATAAAAATGTGACTAAAATTTTTAAGTCTAATTTATTTGTTATGAAATTGCATTTAAATTAGTTAAATGTACATTTATAAGCAAATATTACATGTTACATGTCACATGTCACATATGTGACAAATGACAAATTACAAAGATAAAATGGACACCCATTTTACACATGGTGCACCGGTTTTGGGTTAGATAGGGTAGTGCTTAGGTGTTGATTATTGTTCTAATTAAGAATTAAAACATAATCATAACCTATCAAGCCTAGACCTAAGCTACTTTCTTGTTAAGAACAAAAGGCATAAGCATGCACACCCTTCCCTATTTTGGTGTTGGGTGGCCGGTCCCCATGTGTTGAATAAGGAGATGTTTTCTCCTTATTAGATACATAACATCTCATTTTATAAAAACACACTTATCTCTCTAAAACTCAATCATCTCACAAGAAGAAAACTTAGAGAAGTTTTCCACAAAACTTGAGTTCATATTTCTCTAATAATATACTAGTGTAGTAATATGAGTTATTAGATGATTTTAAGGGATACTACATTTATATATTAGTGTAGTATTTTGTATAGATTCAAGGGGTTGTCTTGGTGCAACTAATTGGAGTGTTCCTATATTTGGAACTAGGAGATTCATCCCAAATATTTTTAAGCTCAAGAACAATATTAGGAAGGTGTCCTAATCTTGTGCCCATTTTTGTGCCAATATATCAATGTAAGGAAAATATTTTCTTCTTATTTTGTATTGTTTTGTTATGCATGCATAAGATCTACTTAGTTTAGAGTAAACTAAAAGTAATATGATATTAGAAATGTCTAATATTGAGTTTAAGAAACTTACAAAGAAGTGTCTTATGAGGAGGTTAATGAACCCAACAGAAAGATGAAATCTTGGAGGAATCTAGGATGCTTGTCTCTTAAATGCTAAGGGATATTATTTTAGGGTTTTGGGCGAGCTTCAACGGAATGACATGATTAATATGGCTGCCCAATATCTCATATGGTAGTGCATAAAAACATATCCTCGAAATTAGAAAAGAATAAAATAAGAAACTCGGCACATGACTCTGCGACTCGACCGAGTAACTTGTGCTACTCAGTCAAGTGGCTCAGCTACTCGATCGAGTAGGCTCAACTCGGTCAAGTGTCTTTCTTAATTGGTTGAGTGCCTTTTTTTAATTCGGTCAAGTTGCCTGAACCAGGGACCGACTCAAAGTCCTCGCCCGCACTTACTCGACCAAGTACTTTTTTTTACTCGTTCAAGTGACCTCTAAAAAAATACGGAGAATTACACCATCTTGCCTAATACATATTTCTTTATCCTTCGTTCTGAGTGCGCACACCCCTCCTATGACTAACCCCTAGTAGGAAAACTAAGGAGGGCCCGCCATCAACCAGGCCATGGGATTGTCTCCATGGGACTATCCCTCAATACGATAATCTAAAAAAAAGCAATCTTCAACACCGTCTCAAATACAATATACTAATTGTCTCCGATAACTATACACAAAGACATACTAAACAACATCGTCTCAACCAGTCCATATTACATAATGCTCAACAATAAACCAACATAAACACTAAGATAGCAAGGATTATCCTTACCTTACACGCAATCCAAAACAACAAGCACGATAAAAAGTTTTTTCTACCAAAATCGGAGTCTACAGTTAAATAACGGCGTAATTACTACTAACTTCATTAATCTTTTATTGATTCTATTAATTATTACAAATCTGGAAATTTAGGGCTAAAACCGGCAAATTATACTAGCTACGAATTAAGCTAGATTGAATTTAATTAAACATTGCTTTCAAAAGGTGTCGAGTACAAAATAAAACTGTGAGACTGAAACCCAAAAATTTGCTGAGAATTTCTGTAAGTTCAAATTTTTTTTGGGTTAGATGCGTGTAAGGGTATAATTATATGATTAGAGATGTTAATTATGAAAGGCTACTGGTATATGACTCGATTCATTGAAGAAGAAGCTTAACACACGCACGCACTGCAACCTGGAGAATTTCGTCCGAGACAGGGTCCATGAGCAAGGCTAGCTCGATCAGAGCTAGCTCTAAGGAACCAGGGGATAGTCCATCTCAGAATATCAGGTATAGGGCCTACATGAAGGAGTTTTAAGTACTTCCAAGGTTCAATTATATGTCTTGGGAATGTTAGCTATCAATAATTCCATGAGAGGTTTGTCTACTTCTCATCATAGAAAAAAGTCTCTTATGACACAAGTTTATGGGTCTGGGTTACCTCAGTTCTGATGAACATGGCAAAAGTCTATTTTGTTTCTTCTTTGGGACATGCAAGCTCAAGGGGTTTTCATAAGGTGTTCCTAACACTTTGTACTTAAAGATATGTGGAAGCAACATATCAATCTCCAAGGCCCGCCACCTTTTCTTTCACCTTTGCAAATAAACAAGATGGAGCAGCCTTACTTTATGCTTTAGCTCAGTTTGTTTTCTAGTTGTATTTGTAAAGGCAATGTGACTGTTGTCCTTGGCCTCTTTTGAGATGTATTAGGAACCTTGGATGTCATTTGAACGCTTGAGATGTAAGCGTCTTGGTGTATATGAACCAAGCTCCTAAATGTAATAAGGCAGAATTATTTGAATGAAAAACAAAACTAAAACCATTGATTATGTTTAAAACTCCTGGCTGTGTGCTTAAGTCTTGTCCTTTGCTTAGTGCTGGGATTGTGGCCTTAACACTTTGTTGTGTACTGGTGTTGAAGTCATAACCTCTATCCATTGGTTTCGTGCTTTGAAAGAGTACTATCATGTTGTTTTACTTGAGCATTTAATCACTAAACACAGAAGAATACTTGTGTGTTTAATTAACCTAGATCAACTATACTCTTTTCACTCCATTATGAGTAATTCCATTGCACGCACAACACGAGAACCTCAGAACGGCCGACCGCCAGCCAAGTCTATCACAAATAGGCCAGCTGGTTGATCGGCCGCCGGACAAGGCCTCTTCGCTACAAGTACTTGTGTAGTAGGTAGTAGGTACCAGTTAAGAAAGAGTTGTGGTGGTGGTGGTGGTGTATGGGATAATTTTAGGAGGGGTTAGTGATGCGTGTATTTTATATAGACTTTCTAGTCCATTTATGCACGCATTTCTATGTCATTTAAGTGATATTATATCACCATATGCCCCTATTTGGCTACTTTGTACTTTCATTACTATTTTGTAGGTACAAGCTGCGTAGTAGCGGAAACCGAGCCAAAACAGTCCACTTTGCATGCATTTAGGAGAATGGAAGGAACGGAACAGAAGCTCTTGCATGGAAAAGCGTGAAACCACTCGCATTCAAGTCCAAAGCCGTGTCCAACACTGCACGATAGGCCAAAAGACCTCGATCGATTATATATTTGGTCGATCGAGGAGCGTGGAAGAGAATAGTTGCTCGATCGAGCTGTCCTGTGCACGATCGAGTAAGTAGCTGCTGAAAAGTTGCTCGATCGAGTAGGATTGATACTCAATCGAGTAATTTCCTCCAATAAAGTCCTTTGATCGAGTGGTTATTTCCCTCGATTGAGTAGAATCTATCATGGGCCTTAAGTCCATAGCTTAATTAGGGTTAGAGTCGTGTTATGCCTATTTAAGACTCTTAATTGTCGTCATTAGAATTATTCAGAATCATTAGGATTCAGAACCATTAGGGTTCGGAATCATTAGTATTAATCTTTCATTAGTTTCATAACTCTTTAATCTTTGGTTTACATTCGGGTTTATTCGACGTGGAGTTGTTCTTTACACCGGATTGCTAAGATTGTAACCTTCTTCTTTTCTCTCTTTCTTAATCTTAGTCAGTTACTGTTTACTATTCTTAACTACTGCTTTGTTATTGTTCGTGCTTGTTAATTACGGTTTTATTATGTCTTATGTCATATATTTAATCGTCTTTGTTAGCATCGTTCATGACATGAGTAGCTAATTTTCTTGTATGTTGGGATGAGGGAAACTGTAGTAGAGGCATGTTAGGATAGATTATTTTAGTCAGTCGTGAGAATCGATCTTTGCAATTTAATTGAGGTCTAGTTGAATGAGTGCACGCAGGAGACTAGACTAGGTAGTTAACCCCGACCTGGATCGAGAGATTGGAAGGGAAGGCTTGCTTAGAATTGATAGGTGACTCCTAAGAGGACGAGAGTTAATTAGGAAAATCCCTAGGGTGGTTTGAGACCGAGAGGAGAAAACCATTGCCCTTCTCATTGATAGATTGACTGACATAGTTGACCCGTAGATGCCGATACTGCAGTAGACCGAATCCTAGCATATTTTCTCTTTATCTGATTTATTCGTTTTAATTTCTATCCTTATTTTCTCTTCCCTTTACTTTATTTAGTTTAGTTAAATCAACTTTCAAAACCCCCAGTTTGTTGCTAGCAGATTTAGATTTCAGTTAATTAGTTTCCTCCCTGTGGAGATCGACCCTACTTCCGCTATCTTCTTAGTTAGTAGACTTAGGTTTTATTTTTGGTGTATAACGACAACATCAGTTAGCTTGGTAAGCGGATTTTATAGGTTAAAAGTGTGACTAAGTGCAATATGAGAAGAGGAGTGGAATAATATGTTTTATTGTAAATTAAAACGAGTTCCGGGGTTATTGTAAGGAGACGACCTATAATTCAAATCTTATTGCTAAATAATCATATATACTCCCTCATATTCACTTCAAATGTTACGATGACTTTATAACACTTGTCGAAACGCGTTTGGAACGTGAATATATCTTTAGTAACACATTGTTAAAAATTATAAAAACTTGATATTATTATATCATTCATGACGATGATTCAAACAAGACATGACTATATTTTATCTTATATATTTATATATACTATATATATAATCCGGAAACCAAGGGGAAGTGATGGAATGACATGTTTTCTTTGGCAGCGGTAAAAGATAGTTTTATACAGATGACAGTTGACTCATTTGGTCAAATGCATTTTTTGTAATCAAAGCGTACACTAACACAACATAGTAAATACATCGGAAAGCAAAAAAGTGTCGGTGGCGGACGGATTGATCACGAGCTTCATCTTCTATTTTCTCTACATGACCCACAACTTCCGAGAACCAATGAGACTTCGAGGCCACAACACATGAGTAAAGTGCACTTATGTCACAAGGACGTATAAATAAATGGCGGAATGCCGTCCATGAAGGTCGGCCGCCAATGGAGAGGAATCTCCTTCACCTTGAAACACATTCCCAACGGACAAGAGCCTCATAGCCAAGGATGGTAAGTAAGTAGAAATGAAGTGAAAAGAAAACCCCTTTGAACAAGTCCTTAACCAACGCCGTCTCAACCAGCCATATCGAGCTAGACACGACACATTTCCGACGTAAAGTTACCAATTTACCATTGCGATTATTATCGACATCCCATAGGACAACCTTAACCAACAAGTGGTTTTTATTAGGAGAAACAAAAAATTACGAGAGCAAATATCAGATGCCATTGGAATCACTGCTGTAACACCCCCTTCTTACCAAGCCAAGCTAATAGGACGATGTTACTATCTCGGTTTCCCGAGACAGTGAGATCGGAATTAAAATTAAGAATTATTTATATAAATTAATAGTTTAGTGAATTACAAATGAATAAATAAAGAATAAACGAATAATACAAGTCGTGACTATTACACCCTTTCTAATGACTCTACCACTACAATCTCGTGGCTACTCGATTCGACTCCAAGTCCATGCTAGGCCCATGTTTTGCTCGATACGAAATGCAAACCTATACTTAAACTGCTCCCCATATCATCGTATTATCATATGGATCAACACATGCCACTCGGAAATAGGTGACAATTTACACATAATTACACACGGTCAGTTTCAATAAATAAAAACAAGCCACGACACGACATGTAAGTACGCAACACGCCAAAGATATGAACAAGACACTATCATACCATCACCACACCGGTATCGGAACACACCCAGACATACTCTCAATACCACACTGGTGCCAGGGACACACCCACGACACCACATATCACAATAAGGTACTCGGGACACACCTGTGGTACCAGGTCCGGAAGCCAACCGAATCCCCTGTCAGACGTCGTGCCACAACCACACAACTGTTGGAGTTAGTGTCCTCCACAATAGTGCATTTATATAATAAATCTCATTTGGAATATACGTGGCATTATTAGTATATTATGATACTCCACTTCAGTTGATTAACGTAAATCGGTAACGCTCGGCTGACTAGAGTTTGATGTGATTGTCGTATGACGGCGGTGATCAACTGATCCCTTTAGGTCACACCTATAGGATGAGACCCAAATAGAATACTAATTATTTGTATACGATACAGTTTAATTAGGGCATTACATATATTTGATATGTACGTTTAGTTACGAGAGTTATTTATTGGAAATTGAGTTAGGAACTCATTTCACTTAAGTTTATTAGTCAATTATACGATAACTGACTAAATAAATTTTACGTCTTATTTTAATACGATTAAATAAGATTTAATTTAGTGATTAATCGTTAATTCATTAAATTAGTTGAGGTTATGCATATATTTTGAGGTAGAGGTAATTAGTTAATTATGATTAAAGAGTTGTAAAATAAATTAACTGGGCATTGTGGGATCCATTATATATTGATATAACGGTAAAATATCATTTAAAAGTTAAGTACATATTGTTTATTAATTTGTGTCATATAATTGTTATATGATCAAATTAACACTTAATTATCCAAGATAATTAAACATATGATTATAAGTGTTTGTGGGACAAATATCAAAAATCAAAATGGAGTACATTTCACTATGTGGACCGAAATTGTAGTGGAAAAACACAATGATGATTGTTCATTTCTTGTATCATACTACAACATATTGATTATGACAAGTTATGACATGAACATGATTATAATCAATCCCACACACTACCTATTTGCATGGGAATAAAAAATGAGCAAAATAAGAGCCACAAGGGCTAGCACCATCCGGCCAAGAGGCCTTATAAGGACATGTGATGTTCTTATTTTGACCATAACTTTGCTTGCTCATTTTCCAACTTCTCTTACTTACTCAACTTCTCTCTAAAACTTACATGCAAACTAATATTCTCTACATATTACTAGTTTAGTAATACAATAATATTATTAGTATTAATTCTTACTTATTATCTAGTTAATAATAAGCTAAGATTATTTGGGTTTAATCTTGGGTGCAACAAGAAGGAGACCTTCTACTTTGGAGGTTGTTTTATGGAGGATCATCCATTAATTTCATGCTAAAAAATAATAAGAAGGAGTTCTTATTGTGCCCATATTGAACCAAAAAATCCCAATGTAAGGATGTTTTCGTCTTATCTTTTTCTTTTATGCTTTTATATTTGCATGCATGATAACTAAATCCTAAATCATTAAGTTAATGTAATTTAATGAACTAGTTAGAGGAGTCTAATTAGAGGTCTAGGACTTTCATGTGGTATCAGAGCTCAATTGTTACATGCATGTTGATTTTAAGCATTAAAATCGAGTTATACGATAACTTGGGTAAAATTGAAAATTTGTGTTAAAAATTGGTTTGCACAAAATTTTTGATTTGCATGCATACCTACTGACCTCAAAATGGTTGTGGTCAAATTTGGTGATTTTAGGGATTAATTTGCTATTTATTTTGATTTATGGCCTTTAAATCATGTTAATATGCACTTTTTATGTTAAAAGTTAACTAAAAATAGTTGCATGTTGATTCTGGTCATGAACGTTTTATATGTTTTCACATGCATATTGTACATACTGTATGTAAAATTTCGTGACTTTTAATTAAGTTTTGCATGATTATTGATTTTTATGAGATAAAAGTCAATAAAGTGAGATTATTATGATCATAAAATTGAAACGTCGTTTTCTGGTCTTGAAATTTTTTGGTACATTTATAATCTGATTTATATCATCTTGGTGAAATTTTATAATTTGTTTCACTGTTTTACTATATTTAATGGTTTTTATTTTATAAAACCGTTGAATATTAAGTTATTTGTTCATAAAATTTATTCAAAATTTTTGGGCAAATGTTTCTGGTTTTTAGAGTTCCTGGAAATGTTCCAGAATGTACAAAATTTTTGGTTTCAAATTTTTATGAGTTTTATATTTTATTTTGGGTTTATTTCATAAATGTTATGATTAAATCTCTATATTTAACAAATACGATCAATTCGAACTAATTAAACACAAACAAAGTTAGTGGGGACTAATTTTGAGTTCTAAATCAGTTTAGATAATTATTTTGAGCTTAGATACGATTTAAGTGTTGATTAGTGATTTTTAATGGTTAAAAATCGATAAATCCATAAAACCGAGCTTGAATGAGCATGATAAGTGTTAAGGGCGATTTTGGTATGAATTTTACAGCATTTTATTTATGTTGTTATTGTTGAATGAATGAATGTCATTTATTTAATTTTTAATGCAAGTTGTACCTAGTATGGCCTAGATTATTTTAATCGGTATTACCCGCAATGTAAGGGAATACCGATTCCGTTGTAATTTTATTTGGGATCTCGTATCGCCGTTTGTAATAATTTAATTTCATTTTCTAGATCAAATGTATAATAGGAATTTTATTTGTATCTTTTGTAATTAATTATTATGAAGACGGAGATTCCCGAAGTCGGTGTTCCAAAAGACGGTGCATTTTTGGAGCATGTACCGTGAAGAGGCAAGGGGCCAAGGAGTTGGTTTCCGATTTTGTAATCGTCTAGTTAATTGGATTAGCTAGATGGCCATACTAGGATTTATTATTTGCTTGCTCTATGTTTTCCGCTCATGCCAAAATCGCCAACATGCATTTTTATTTCTCGATTGTCAATTCAAAGTTATTCAAAATTCACCTATTTAGTTCGCCTTTATTAGGGAATTAATAACTAATATTGAACAAGACCTCTCACATGACTTCAAAAAAAATTGAGATTAGCGCTTACCAATTCAGTAACACCCCCAAAAAACCCTATGAATCCAGTGCTTCTTAGGGCTACCACGCTCGTGGGTCCCTTTTTACCTCGGGGTAAGTAGGGTGATACGATCACAAAGCTAAATGGATTGCGGACTACCGAGGATAAACGTATTAATCTTGGGATAGGAGATGGATTTAGGGGGAAATCCGTCAACCAAGACTGCTCTAAGGGTAGAAGTAGTAAAGTAGGTGGCAATTACCATTTTTTAGATAAAGGTAGCATGCGATGACTATTTTTGTCTAAAGATGGGTCTTGGAATCACTTATATAATTTCGTGAGGGGTCATTATATGAGTGACTTGTTTAAAATTGTTTTACAAGTGAATTATATATAAGCAATGAATGTTTATTTTGCGTTCATATTTATTTTATTCGCGCAATGACATATATTTTATCCTTCTATGAACTTGTAAATCCGTTCAAATCGTGGAAAGGGTTTCCATTATTTTATACGGTAGCATTTTGTTTGAGATCTCTGTTTAAACCACCGTAGCGACAAAATAAATTTTTCTTTTTGATCCTCATATTTACCATTGCAAATGTCTCTTATGAAGAGTATACAAATGAGTCACATTTTAGTCAAAAATGTTTTGAATTTTTGTGACGTCTTCTTATTACAATGGTGCATCAATCTTTTTGCTCCAAAGAAAATATTTATTATTTTTGGTATGACGTCATAATGCTCCTTATCGAGACTTACCTCAAAAGAGGCCAAATCAGTTGGGATGACTAGGTTAATCGATTTATTTGAAATCGTGAATAACCAAATACCGTAAACACTTCACGAAAGGTTTATCATTTTTGAAAGTAAAACCATGAATGAAATGAAGAATAGTCTTCATAATAATTCTAATCTACATATCTAAGTAGAGATTCATGAAAGTGAGTGGGAGTTCTAGGAAAGATGTTTTGTTCTTAATTGTTAAGAATATGACGAGGTTCAAGAGTAGGTTGACACGATGTTGGCACAAGGCGAGGGAAAAAGGCAAGTCTATTTTGAATAGTAAAGTCAAAATCCAAGCAAGGTGTCAAACCCAACCTTTGATGATTCTATTCTTACAGTGTAGGATACAAGAAAAGAATATGCCCCAAGTTTTCTAAAGAGTTAGAAATTGGGTGTACTATTATCACCCATAATATCTATATGATCGACATTTATTTTGCTAAAATGCAAGTTTTGGGTATTAGATACCCATTATGGTTTTCATTGATGTATTCGATGCATATAATAATGATTCGTGTGACGACTAACCATGATTAAATGTCGACCTACAAGGGAAATAGAACTATTGTAGTTTTATTTCTATAGAGACATATAAAAGTTATAATGTGATCAATCTAGTTTTGGATTTAGAGGTATACTTTAATAAACGTTATTATGTTCATGACCTCTAAATAAAGAATATAGTATCCACTTTAGTGTACGACACAAGTGTTTCACTTTTGTGAATGGAACAAGCGTTGTATCTATTTATGCCTATAATTGGTCCATGGATATCTCATACCAATCAAAGGTAATTATATTCTTGACCTAAATTAGAAATTAATTTTCATATAGATTGAAAAAGGCTCAAAATTGGTGACCCAAATCTAATCTTAATTCTGGATTGTGTAGCACATCTAAAACATTTGATTTTGAATCTTATGGTGTGTGCGAATCTTGTATTCAAGGCAAGATGATTCGTGCCTTTTTTGTTGAAAAGGAAATCGAACTAGTGCGTTATTGGCCTCATTACATAAAATATGCGTGGTCCAATAACAAATACAACCAGAGATGATAATGACTATTTTACTTTATTTACCGACGATTTAAGTAGATATTATATTTGATTCTACTTAATGAGGTGCTAAGAGAAATCTTTGAAAAGTTCAAAGAGCTTCAATGTGAAGTAGCTAACCACCAAGAGTATTAGATCAAGGACTTACGACCAAATCGTAAAAGTAATATCTAAGTATTGACTTTGATTTTCACCAAAAGTATTGTGAAATAGTTTCACGAGTTAACTTCTCTAACACACATTATAAGATAAGGCGTTGTTGAATAGAGAAACAGAACCTTATACGATATGGTTTTGTCTTTGTCAAGTCAAAATCAGCCATTTGACTAACCTTGGGATTTTAATATTTTTGTCTGCTATTTCTTTTCCCACCATATTAAAGCATATTTAAAACAGTCTGATTTCATTCCATATACGATATGGGTGGGTAGCGTACCTAATTTGTAAGTTATCCGAATGAAACAAGTGCTCAATAATCCTACATTGACCACGAGAACAAAGCGTTTATGACTCGTGATGCTGTCTTTCAATAAAAATACGATTATTTCTTGATAAGACAGAGTGGGAGAAAATGTTTCTAGAGCCACAAACTGAGCATATGGTCCGGAAAAAGTTTCCTCATTGCTTGTTCAGTAGTTGTTTCTTCGGAACCTAGGAGGTCAGGTGAAATTTTATCACTCCTTAGTAGTGATAAATTCTAATCTGTGACTTATAAAAGACTGTTTTTCTAGTCCCAACTTCTTACTATGGCTTAGAGTCATACGATTCGTAATGGACTCCATGCATGATGATCAGGTATGTGACCCGGTAAAATTTACTTGAATAAGTACGACCTCTTCAATGTAAATTGATTTTTAAGATCGAAATTTTCATGGATGAACATTAAAATGTTTTCAAAAATAAATTGGTAGGCAAAGAGTTTACACCAATTGCAATGCTTTGATCCATTCGATAACACTTAGCGATTAAAGCATATCATAGTAGTATGATGTCAATTGGATCTCAAGAACTACCTTCTTGAATACGATTCTAGAAGAGGTAGAATATTTTATATTCATTTTGTGGGAATTAGTGTGTTAATCATGTTGTAAAATATTTCTCGATATCTCGAGGAATTATGTTGATACATGAAGTTTAGTGGGAGTAATATGGTTTTTATCAGTCTTATATGTGGAGACATATTGATTATTTTAGATGATGGAAGATTTTGGAGAAGTAGAATACATCTCTTAGATATCTGGGTTTATGAAGATAAATCTAAAAGGATATTAGCATTAAGTCAAAATTCTTATATTGATAAGATCTTTGACTAGTTCAAGGAAGTTGAACACATGATAATTGATTCCTTTTGCTTCCGCTGCGGGATCAATTATATATGCTATAATGTATGCTTAATCCGACATTTCGCATGCTTTGAGCATGACAAATTGTTTGCAATCAAATCCAAGTGAGAGTCATTTGATAGCCACAAAGAACATCCTTAAGTACTTGCGAAGGACTAAAGATATGTTCCATGTGTTTGGAGTTTACAGTGAGTTGTGTGTAAAGGGTTACACAGACTTCAGTTTCCAAACTGATCAAAGTGATTTGAAATCACGATCTGGCTGTGTTTTATAGAAGATTTATCTGTTGGAAGAGTTCCAAGCAGAAAACACTATTGGAAATGTTCCAAGTAGGAGTGACATTTTCAAATATAAATGTCATGTATCCGCTGGAATTGTTCCAGGCAGTTTATCATTGCGGATTTCACAACGAAAATGGAGTACATTGCATCATATGATGATGCATATGAAAGTAGCTTGGATTCGCCAGTATTGGAGGGATTAGAAGTAGTTCCTATAGTTGTATATCCTATCCCATGATACTGGTAAAACAGTGGAAGCTACCTTTAGGCTAAGAGTTCTAAGTCTACATTCAAACCTAGACACGTACTCAGAAAGTTTTATGTAATATGAGATTACGTTGACAAAGAGAAATAACAATCAGAACGATGGGAAAGATGCAAGTATTGCTAATCCATTAGCCATGCCTTTTACACGCTGAACATGATAGTCATGTCATTTCAATGGGGATTGAAATATATACCTGAATTGCTACCGATTATGAGATATGAAATTATTGATAGCGTATCAAATTTTCCAAATATTAGATAATCGCATTCATTGTTAGAGTTTCATTAAAAACTCCTTATTTAGTTTGACTAAATTTTAATACTTTGTTTATCCGAATTGGTTGAAAGAAAAGTTGAACCCAATTCAAGTGAACAAGATGAACTAAGTGTTTTGTCCCTAGTCACTCATTTGAGGTGACGTCTCGAAGTGACTAGATTGTAAGTCTATCGATGGTTGGTTCAGAACCATGGGGTCATGGAGATGACTGGTCGTTTACATAGACAGACTAAGGAGACACTCTGTCGGGCAGTGACCATAATAGAGCCCCTTATCAAAATTGTTGAAGCCTGGTCGTGGCGGAGATTTCTATTTTATTCCTATGAGTCGATTCTTTAGACTGGCGACTATTTACCTGAGTCGGTGTAGTTTCCGATTGACTTTGGTTTTTGTCCAAGGTCGTGCCGTGAAAGGAGGCCGATGGACATCTTCTAAGTCATAGTGATTTGCATCGTACAGTGTAAGATGAGTCAACAGGAATTGTCCACCCACGTTGGGTATTAACATCTTCGGGCCACTCGAGGAGTAGTAACTGGAAATGCGTGGCCACGCTCGGAAGAGATCTCTGGTAGATTTTCCGGTAAGACAGTTACTCTACCAGATCGAGAAAAACCACTCTATTTATAATTTTCAATTGCAAGTGCGACCTGTAAGACACCTTGCAATGAGTGGGAGGATGTGACACAAAAGAGACAAGAGAATCGGTAACACACAACTTGTCGAGACAAGTGGGAGATATTGTTAGAGTAGGAGTCCTCCGTAATAGTGTTGCTACATGCACAACTTGTATCCGACAAGTGTGAGATTGTTGGAGTAAGTGTCCTCCACAATAGTGCATTTATATAATAAATCTCATTTGGAATATACGTGGCATGATTAGTATATTATGATACTCCACTTCAGTTGATTAACGTAAATCGGTAACGCTCGGCTGACTAGAGTTTGACGTTATTGTCGTATGACTGCGGTGATCAACTGATCCCTTCAGGTCACACCTATAGGATGAGACCCAAATAGAATACTAATTATTTGTATACGATACAGTTTAATTAGGGCATTACATATATTTGATATGTACGTTTAGTTACGAGAGTTATTTATTGGAAATTGAGTTAGGAACTCATTCCACTTAAGTTTATTAGTCAATTATACGATAACTGACTGAATAAATTTTACTTCTTATTTTAATACGATTAAATAAGATTTAATTTAGTGATTAATCGTTAATTCATTAAATTAGTTGAGGTAATGCATATATTTTGAGGTAGAGGTAATTAGTTAATTATATTTACAAGGAGTTGTAAAATAAATTAACTGGGCATTGTGGGACCATTATATATTGATATAATGGTAAAATATTACTTAAAAGTTAAGTATATATTATTTATTAATTTGAGTCATATAATTGTTATATGATCAAATTGACACTTAATTATACAAGATAATTAAACATATGATTATAAGTATTTGTGAGACAAATATCAAAAATCAAAATGGACTACATTTCACCATGTGGACCGAAATTGTAGTGGAAAAAACACAATGATGATTGTTCATTACTTGTATCATACTACAACATATTGATTATGACAAGTTATGACATGAACATGATTATAATCAATCCTACACACTACCTATTTGCATGAGAATAAAAAATGAGCAAAATAAGAGCCACACGGGTTAGCACCATCCGGCCAAGAGGCCTTATAAGGACATATGATGTTCTTATTTCATACACAACTTCATTTTTGCTTATTTTTCACTTCTCTTTCAAAACTCAACTTCTCTCTAAACTCTCTTATACTCTAATATTCTCTACATATTACTAGTGTAGTAATACAATAATATTAGTAGTATTTTGTCTTACTTATTATCTAGTTAATAATAAGGTAAGATTATTT